>NRDT01000031.1:0-78027 GCA_004124955.1 Starmerella riodocensis
ATGCTCCGCCCGCGCGCGCGGCCGACCCTGCCACCGCAGCGCCGCAGGCGGCCTCCGGTCTGGGCAGCGAGGGCGCCGCCGCCGTGCCGCTGCGGCTCGCCGACGGCTCGGCGCGGCGGCTGCGTTTCGACAGCAGCGGCGCCGTGCAGCAGCTCTACGACTACGTCGACGCGCTGGGTGGCGCGCGCGCCTACGTGCTGCAGACGCCGCTGCCGCCGCGCAGGCTCGACGACCGGCAGCAGTCGCTCAAAAGCGCCGGCGTGGTCGGCGCGGTTGTTGTGCAGCGATGGGTCTAATTATTTATTGCGCGCGGCGTGCTCCCGCACGCTCCTCGCCGAGCCGGCAGTGGCCTTCCAACCGCGGCCTCCGTCCGCGGGGCTGCACGACTCCTATAATGTACTTATGTCCTCCCCCCCACCTCTTCAAATTATACAACTGAACATAAAAATAAAACCCAAACCAATTTATATCGCACTGTGCTTTGGAATTCGGGGCGCCGGTGTTGCCTCGCGCTCGGTGTGTGCGCTCGGTGCGGCTACTTCAGGCCAAGGCAGGCCGCGCCGTCCTCTTAGGGTACAATGAGGCGGTTCATCGACATCGGGGCGAACCTGACGGACCCGCAGTTCCGCGGCGTGTACCGCGGCGCGCGCAAGCACGCGGACGACTTCTCGGCCGTGCTCGCGCGCGCGCGCGAGCAGGGCGTGGTGCGGATGCTTGTCACGGGCTCGAGCCTCGACGAGTCGGCGGCCGCGCTCGAGCAGGCGCGCGCGCACGCGGACCTGCTCTCGAGCACCGTGGGCGTGCACCCGTGCCAGGCCGCGGAGGTGCCCGCGGCGGCGCCCGCGCGCGACGAGTACTGGGCGCGGCTCGCGGACCTCGCCGCGCGCGGGCGCCGCGAGGGCGTCGTGAAGGCGTTCGGCGAGATCGGCCTCGACTACGACCGCCTGCACTACGCGCCCGCGGACACGCAGCGCGGCGTGTTCGCGGAGCAGCTCGAGCTCGCGACGCGCCTCGGGCTGCCTCTGTTTCTGCACTCGCGCAACGCCGCGGCGGACTTCCTGCGCATGGTGCGGCCCTACGCGCACCTCGGCGGCGTCGTGCACTCCTTCACGGGCTCGGCCGAGGAGCTCGCCGACCTGCTCGCGCTGGGGCTGTACATCGGCGTCAACGGGTGCTCGCTCAAGTCCGCCGAGAACCTGGACGTCGTGCGCCGCATCCCGCTGCAGCGGCTCCTCCTCGAGACCGACGCGCCCTGGTGCGAGATCCGCCGCACGCACGCGTCCTTCGCGCACACGCGCGCGCTGCCTTACGAGTACGCGAAGCGGCCGGAGAAGTGGCAGCCCGGCCAGATGGTCCGCGGGCGCTGCGAGCCGTGCGCCATGCCCAACGTCGCGCAGGCCGTCGCCGCGGCCCTCGATCTGCCCGAACAGCTCGTCATCGATGCGGCCTACGAGAACGCGCAGGCGCTTTTCAAGTTCGCGACGCCTGGCGAGGTTAACGATGCGGCCGGTGGGGCGCCGGGCGCGGCACCCAACTCCGCCGAATAACAGACGTTTTGCACACGCCGCGGGGCGCTGCGAGGCGCTGCGAGGCGCTATGAGGCGCCTGGCTATACATAGAGATAGAAGAGAAGAGAATTTTGTGGCGGCGTCTCAAAGAGTTAAGGTTCGAGACACGCGTCTAAACGTCCTCGCTATAGTAACGAGAGATCTTCATCGATAACACGGAAAGGATGCGTGCGCTGCGCGCGGTTGTGCGCTGCCTTGGAGCAGCGCGTTATGAAGTGTGGCTATTACTGCTTAGAATTGGGCGCGAGTTTTAGGCTTGGCGGCGTCTAGTACGCTGCGTTGAACAGAGCTTGCAACGCGCGCGCCGCCGGCGTCGTGCAGCCAGAGCCGGGCATCGACACCGTGACCGTCACTGGCGGCGGCGTTTGCGTCACGGTGACGGTGGGGCACGCCATGGTAGCGGCCGCAGGACTCGTGTTGCGCTGCGTAGGGACCTGCGCCGTGGCCGGATTCGTCGCCGCACAGCAGTCCATGCTCAAGGTCGAGGTGACCGTGGTGATGTGCCCGTTCGGCAGGGTCGCGGAGATCAGCGCGGTGTCCGGGCACGCCGAGAGCGAGATCTCGTACTCCGTGGACTGGGTGAACGTGAACCATGGCTTGAAGTCGTACGTCCAGGGAAACTCCACAGCTACGTGCGTGCAGCAGCCGTTGCAGACCTCCGAGTCGCCTTTGGGTTGCAGGCAGTTGTTGAGCAGCCACCACCAGGCGTGTGCCCCGGGTATCATGGAGGCGATGAAGAGCCATGGTAAGACGGCCACACTCTTCATTGATGAGAGCAGTCTGGTTCCGGGCGAAACGAGACGTGAAGCTTAACGAGGTTGGCCGAGGCGGAGAAGGGCAGGCTAGCTTGCAGTTGCTGCGGAACGAGAAGTGCGGTCCTTTATCTGTTTAAGTACTCGGCGCTCTCCTGTCCGCCAAATAATGTAGGTAGGTCTTGGTCGCAAGGACTTTTTTACGCACAGCGCTCGCGCAACTCACCATGTCCGATGCCGAAAAGAGAAGCTATTTGTGTCTTGTCCCATGCTCTATATACCACGCGACCTCAATTTTGTGTAGGAAGTATTAATCCAGTCTAGTGGTTCAAGAACCGGCAGCAAATCGAAAAAAAAAAAACAGAAGTTTGAGGCCTGGCTTGGCTTCGCGAGTAAGTTGCGCCAGCGCCGTCCGGCTTCTCGAGCCACTTCGAATATTTGCTGAGGTGCGTCTTGCACCAGCTGTTTATCGGTGGTGCGTTTGAAAATATGCCATTGCATCGTGAACGGCTTTGGAGGGTTGCCTACGGCAGAGGATACGCAGGAACCGCAGCCAGTCCTGCTGTTGCGGCCGATCTTCCTCAAAGCGGTGCTCATGAGCGGCCGCGGGCGCGCCTAGCCGACGCTGCGACGGCCAGGCCTACGAGACGCATATGTAGCCTGCACGCATCGCAGCCGCTCGAATCGGCGGCATTTCAGGCAGGAGCGCTGAACTCGTATAGTAAGTGCTACTTTGCAAGTCTACTTGGCAGCGCACGCTGGCTGCTCTAGTGGTAAGACCTAATGAGTAAATATTACAAAAAGTACGCGTATAATGAAAAGCCGCGCTCAAGTAGCCTCACTCAAGTGTCTGGCCCGCTGGCTCGCGGAAAAGCGCGTTTGAGAAATGGCTGTTAGCTCTTGACCGGGCTATTTACTAATTACAGAGTCTAACACATGCCCCGGTCAAAGCTAGAAATGCGATCGTGATTAAGTCATGGCGTGTTCAGAATAAACCAGCGCGAGGAAGTGCCGTGTACGCGGCCTCACATTAGAAGAGAGAACAAGGCCCGCACGCGCGCAGAAGAGAGGCGTAAGGCCACAGAAGCGAGGTTGGTCAGCGTGCTGCGGCCTTCGTGCCGAGGCTGCGGTCGCAGCTGTGGCTTGCGGTTGGAAAGCGGCGGCAGCAATAAGGCGGCAACTAGCGGACTCTTAACCTAGTTCCCTAATTATGAGCATTCACAAGTCCTCTCTTCCGGGTTGAGCTGAGCTGCGCTGGGCTCGCCCGCCTGCTGGTGTTGCAACAGCAGCGGCAGCGGCAGCAGCGCTAGCAAGTGGCAGCAGCGAGTGGCAGCAGTGGCAGCTGCGTCAAGCCTTGTCCTCGGTGACTTCGCTGATGCGGTCCCCCGTCTTCTCGTCGTCGGCGCTCTCGGCCTCGTCCTCCTCCTCGAACTCGTCCGGCATGTGCATGTTGAGGCGGATGCCGATGCGCGACAGCAGCGAGGAGGCGTCTGGGTTCAGGCGCACGACGCCGTCGCCGCCGCCAAAGAGCTGCTGCACGAGCTGCGAGGCGTCGGCCATCGGCAGGCCCTCGGCGTCCTCGCCGCTCTCCTCCTCGTGCGCGCGCGCCGCGTCGCCAGCGACGAAGCCGCCACGGCCGCCCTTGCGGCGGTCCTCGAGCCGCTTGCGCACCTCGGCGGTGTTGCGCTGCGCGACTGGGCCGTCCCCGGCCTCGACGCGCTCACGCACCTGCGCGTACCACTGCTCCTTGGTCTGGCCCTTTTGCAGAAGCGCCACGATGCACACAGTCATGTTGTCGCAGCCGATGCCGCTCATGTCGGACTCCGGCGCGAGGCACTCCTCCATCATCAGCTCGCAGATCTCCTCGAGCGGCAGGCCGTCGGCGACTCCGCGCCGCACGAACTCGACCGCCTGCTGCGACGTCATGCAGTCCCAGATACCGTCGCAGGCGAGAATGACGAACTCGTCGCTCTCGTCGAGCGCATGCTCGACGATGTCCGGGTTCGCCGTGACGACCTGCTGCTCTGGCGCCAGGTGTCCGTTGCTTTTGAAGTTGAAGTCGCCCAGCGCGCGGCTCAGCGCGAGGTTCGCGTTCACGCGGCCCATCTCGACGAACCCGCCGGCCGCGTTGATGCGGCTGCGCTCGCCCTCGTTCTCTGGCTTGTGGTCGAAGCTCAGCGGCTTCGCCGTGCCCCGGCGGCCCAGGACCGTGCGCGAGTCGCCCGCGTTCGCGCAAACGATCGCGTCCTCCGTGATGATGGCGGCCGTCGCCGCGCAGCCGCTGCCGTCCATGCCCTCGTCGGCGCTCTGCTCGAGCAACGTCGCGTCCGCGCCGAGGAACCCGTCCGTCAGAGCCGCCGCATAGTCGCCCTTGCCGAAGGCGGAGGAGTCGCGCACAAGCTCGTGCACGCGCTCGCCGGCAAACTGCGCGGTCCGCTCGCCGCCGTGGCCGTCGTAGACCGCGAAAAAGCTCACTTTCGGGTCCTTCTGCAGGGCAAGCACCGCCGCGTGCGCGTCCTCCATGCTCACACGCCAGCCCTGCATCGACGAGACGCCGAACACGCGGCGGTCGTCCTCGCCGTTCTCGGTAGCCTTCTCTGTCACAGGCTGCGACAAGATTTGGCCCATTTTACTTCCAAATTGCCAAGTAAGTGCGGGTGGTTGGGGCGCGCGTGCCTTGACTGATTCTCGGCTGACTGTCGGGCTGACAAGCCAAGGGCAAGGGCCGCTGTCTCCAAACCGGCGGGAGGGCCGTGGGGAGACACACACGCACACACACACACAATAAGCCGCGCGCGTCCTCAGCGGTGGCGCGCGCTCGCGCAGCTCCATGCCGGCCTCGCCACGCTTCGCAACAGCGCCGCGCGGCCACAACCGCTCCGCGCAATGGTGCGGCGCGGACGCGCAGCAAGATCTCCGCGCGCCAGAGGCAATGCGGCCGGCTCATCTAGGGTGGCTGTCTTCCCGCGCTTTGCCTTCCCCGTACCTCAAGGGTCGCGCCTTTTTAGGACCTGTGTGAAGTACACATGCGGCATTGGCGGCGTATCTAAACCCCCCGTAAGTTCGCGGGAGAACCCCTTGGCAGCCTTTAAACCGCATACGTATGTATGAGACAGTGTGTGTCGCACCGCTTTACACGCAGGCATGGGGGGAGCCCATGTCTAAACCGCCAGCAAACGCATCGTTACCACCCACCCCCTGTAAGGGGAGGCGGGGTTCGTCGCGCGAGGGAGGCGCATGTGAACTAGGTACATGACGTAGAATTTAGGGGGGCCTGCATCCAGCGGCAGAAGGCCTGTGTGCTTCTGCGCCAGGCAGCCCATGCTCTAATTTAATAACATGTGTGTGCGAATAAATAAAAGAGGGAAGCCGCTCAACTTGCGCGCGCGGGCGGCCTCGCTCCTCCCCTCGCCGCGCAGGCGCCTGCAGGCGCCTGCCGGAGCCTGCCGGAGCCTGAGTACGCGCAGGCACCGGCGAAAGTTCAGGGATTGCGGTGGTATGGGTGGCGGCGTGTCTGCGTGCGCCGCGTGGGGCCTGCGCGCGGTCCCTGAGCTTCCTCCTCGGCCGGCGCGTCGGGCTCCTGCGGCCGCGACGCCTGCGCCATTGCGCGGCTGAACTCTGCCAGGCTCATCTCGCGGCCCGGCGGCGGCGGCCAGACCAGGGGCGGGTGGTCGGCGCGTGGGGAAATGCGGGGGATGTTCAGCGGAGGTAGCGCCGCGTCGCCGGCGGCGGCGCGGTCGCCGTCCGCGCGCGGCCCGGCCGTGCTGCGTATGCTCGAGCTTGCGTCGGCGCCGGGCGGCGCGCGGAACCACGACTGCTCCAGCACGCGCCGCATGACCGCGCTCTGCTGCTGCCGCAGGTCCGCCGTGGAGGGCACATGGACGATCTGGCGGATCAGCGGGGTCCCGCGCGGCAGCGCCTCCTCGGTCAGGGCGCTGGCGCCTGGCGGGCCCGCACTCGATTCGTTCACCGCTGGCACGCCCACAGCAGTCGTGCCTGCCGAGAGGCCTGCCGAGGGGCCTGGGCCTGCCGGGGGGGGCGCCGACGGGCCGGCTCGCGGACCGAGCGAGCCGGGCTGCATGAAGGTGCTTCTGAGCCACGCAACCGCGTTGGCCGCTCGCGCATAGCTCTCGCTGTCGATGTTGGGCGCGTTATTCAGGCCGTTTGAGTCGACGTGAACGTGCGGCAGCGAGCCCGCCGAGGGCTGGTCGGAGGCGGCGCTCGCGCTGCTCGGCACAAATGTTGGGTGGAGCGCGCTCGCGCCTTCACCCCCGGCGTACAGCGGAGTCGGGGCGCCGGGTGGACGCGCTTGAGGCGGCATTCTCGCAGCCTCGCCCCCCGCGGATGACGGACCAGCGGATGACGGACCGGCGGACGACGGACCGGCAGCGGGCGAGCCCGTGGATGCGTCTGTAGCCGCACTGCGGGACGTGGCAGCGTACTGCGCGGCAAGATTCTCGGTCTCGCGCCCCAGCTCGTGTTCGTAGACGGTGTAGTCTAGATCGCGCGCCAAAGAGCGGAACATGATATCGAGAACATGCCTGAGGTCGTCGTCATACGTCGTTTCCTCAGTGCTCGTCGGGTCGCGCCGCATGTTTGCGGCCGGGGTCCCCATGCCGGATGGCGGCGGCTCCAGAGCTGTCAGTCCCGCGGGCTCGCCGTTGCTGGGAGCCTGCGGCTCCGAGGCGGCGGCGGCGCCGGGCTCGGCACTGACAGCGTGACTTGGGTCCTCGTCGTTGCCGGTCCCAATTCTCGCGACGGCAGGGGCGCCTGTGCGTTCATCTGCGGTAGGTTCAGCGGCGGGGCCAGCGGCAGGTCCGGCGGAGGGTCCGGCAGCGGGCGCGGCAGGAGGCTCAGCGGCGGCGCCCGCGTGGCCAGCGGCGTGGTCAGCGGCGTGGCCAGCGGCGTGGGCGCCAGCGGCGTGGGCGTGGGCGCGCTCACGAAAGTGCTCGAAAAAGATGGGAAGGCGCCGGAACCGCGACGGCCGCGCGTCGGCCTCGGACTCGATGCTTTTGCGGCACAGCGGGCAGCTCGCCGCGCTCTTCAGCCACGTCTTGAGACACGCGGCGCCGAAGACGTGCCCGCACTCGGGCATGGCCAGCGGCGAATGGTCTTCGGCCTCGCCCTCGCGGTACTCGGTCAGCGGCTCGTAGCAGATCGTGCAGTTCCGCTCGTCGGCCGGGATCTCGGCGAGGGGCACACGCCGCAGGCTCTGCAGCGCGCGGTCGCTGGCCTTGTGGTCGAGCTCGTCCTCCTGGATGGAAATGAAATAGACCGTGGCCGCCTGGCCGAGCTGCCGGTAGAACCCGAACCGGCCCTCGCCCGCGGGGCCGTACATGCTCACGAAGGAGCCGTTGCTGGGCGGGCTGGCCGTGGACGAGCCGTCCTCGCTCTGCGCCGCGGACGTCGCGCCGCTGCTCGACGAGGACGGCCGGTCGCCGTGCGGCGAGGGCTGCGTGTCGGCCGCGCGGCCCTCGTCAGGGCTCTCGCTGCTGGTACGGTTATTGCTGTTGGGGTCATTGCTGGCGTCGATGCTGCCGCCAAGGCTGCCGCCAAAGCTATTCCTGTCAGTAGTGTTGATGCTGTCAATGTTGTTGCCGCTGCTGCCGCCGCTGTCGCTGATGATGTTTATGTTGCCATCGTTGCTCGTAGTAATGCCAATACCGGGGCTGTCGACGAGCATTCTGTCCTCGCTTTCTGGGCCGTCGCTCTGGCCGTGGCCGTGACCGTCTTCGCGGCCAGGCGTGTGGGGTTCTTCGGGTGCGCCCGCGGGGCTCGCTCCTGCGGCCGTCGTCTGCCATGCCAGGCCGGCGCGCTGGGCGGCTGCGGCAATAGCACTGACGATCCTGCGGTGCACGTCCGGCAGCGCGCCGGGTGGTGCGGCTACGCCCGGCCCCGTCGCACCTGCGCTACCGCCCGCTCCGGCCGCCGCATCGGTGGCCGCGTCGGTGGCCGCATCGGTGGCCGCATCGGTGGCGGTGGTCGTCCCGGGCGTGCTAGGACCGCTGGCTGGCGGCGCGCTGGGCGCCGCGCTGGGCGCCGCGCCTCCGCCCTCAGGCCCCTGGCTGCCGCCGTTCAGCTGCATGAAGTCCACCGAGACCGTGCCGTTGCCCTCGTACATCTCCTGTATCACCGAGATGATCCTGTCTCTCATCTCCTGGCGCACCTCGTCGGAGGGTGGCGCATCGTTCGCCTCTTCGCGCGAAGGCCGCTCCTCGCTCATCGGGAAAGTCGCCGCTGCTGCGCTGAAAGACCGCTCTTTGGGGGCCAGGCGCAGCTCGTTGTGTGCTGGGAGGCCGGCTCAAACGGTCTCTGGGTATGTATCTCTCTAAGAGCGGAGTTCTGGCGTCACGCCGGCTCCCGCTTCTAGTCTAGAGGAGTTTTCTTGTCCCTCGTGCGAGACGGGGAATAAATAGGTTTGCGGGGATTCCCAGTGCAATTGCACTTATCGGCCCGATCGAGGTTGGTTGGATGTGAGGTTTGTGAGGTTTGCTCGGGCGTTCGCTGCGCGCATACCTCCTACCACCACCCACTACAAGCCCCCACCTCCCCCCACCTCAACCTCAGCGCACACTGCCTACTGCCGCCTTATTAACATCACCCTAATCGCCAGCGGCCCGCCTCAACGTCGAGCGATCTCGAAGTTCTGGGCCTAGCCGTAAGTGCGAGCGCCGGGCGGGAGTGTCATCAGTCACGGCACTGACTGGATTTTAGGAGTGACAGAGCCCGCAGTGCGGGCATTACGCCTCGCATCGGGCCCCGCATTGGGCCTCGCATTGGGCCCCGCGGGGTCCATGCTGAGCCGCACACACAAGTAATAGTCGCAGCACGATCGATCTATGTATCCAATAAATAATATATAAGCGAGTCAGCTAGCCGTGGCATTCGGAGCGGGGGTTTTGCACATTCTGCACCAACTAGCCGCCAATTGAGCTTGCCGCGCCGCTCTGGCGCGAGATCCGGGCCGGCCGCTCAGACGGTGGCGACGATGGCCTGGGCGTCCACCAGCGCGGCGACGGTCTTCTTGACCTGCTCGCGCCGCTGCTTCGTGAAATCGTTTTCCTTGACGAGGTTCTCGATGCCCTCGCTGCGGTACAGCACCTCCAGCAGCTCGCGCTGGATGTCCTCCTTCGACGCCAGGATGAGGTTGTACATGATGGCCTTGGGCACGAGGTCGGTGACGGTGCGCTTGACGATGGCGTAGTATGAGTTGATGAGCAGCTTGAGGACCGCGACGTCGACCTTCTCGCGGTCGCTCATGCTGCCGCTGGCCTTGAGGTTGGGCGGCGGCGCCTCGATGGAGGCGAGCCGCTTCTTGCTGCGCGACGTGAGCAGGTCGCCGAAGAAGCCCCCGAAGGGCGGGCTGCGCAGGTCGTCCTTGGACACGGCCACGCTGTCCTTGGGCGCCGAGTTCGTGTCTTTCTTTTTCGCGAACGTCCGCTCCTCGGGCACGACGTCCTGCTGCACGTACGTGACGGCCTCGTTGCCCTTTATGAGGTCCGGGTGCGCCGTGTTGATGTAGTTGCCCTCCATGCGGATGAGGTCCTCGACGAGCGCGTTCGTCGGGGCGAGCTGGCGCCGCATGTACTCCACGAACACGCGCGAGATGTTGCGCTTGAGCTCGGGGAAGCGTTGGAACTCGGTCTTCGTCAGGATCTGGTTGAGGATGCGCACGAGCTCGTCGTAGATGAGCTGCACGCACTTGAGGCTGGGCTCCTTGAACCGCGCGATCTGGCGCTTCACGAGGATCTCGAACGGCTTCGAGGAGACGAAGAGGGAGGGCGCCGACCCGCCCGAATTATGCATGAGCGTGCGGATCTCGGCGTCGGTGATCTGGTCGCTCGGCTCGAGCACCTTCACGCCGTTCGCAAACACCTCGTGGAACACGAAGCTGATGCGCGCGCCGCCGGACAGCTCCTGCGAGTTCACGTCGCGCCCGCCGCCGTCGAGAATGCTCTTGTACTCGTTGGAGAACTCGGTGACGGTCTGGAGCACGACCGACGAGGGCGACCCGACGTCGCCGGGCCCGAGCTGGGCCAGCTCGAGCTGGTACCGCTTCAGGCTCTGGTCGATGCGGTTCTTGATGTCGGGCAGCGTGTTCTTGATGTGGTTGTGGAGGATGCCGTTGAGCCGCTTCGCGAGGTAGGGCGTGCCGCAGTACGCGGCCTTGTGCGCGTAGCTCGCGTGCGACTCGAAGAAGCGGCGCTCGGCCTCGAGCGCGGCGCGGATGCTCTTCTTGGACTGGATGTCCTGCTGGCCGCGGTTCACGACCGGCACGTACCCGAACCGCAGCGGGATGATGCGGCCCTCCATTATGTCGTTCACGTCGGTGCCCTGGTCCATGAGATCGACCTTCGTGAGCACGCCGATCGTGCGGTTGCCCTCGGGGTCGACCTCGCGCGCGAGCTTCAGCCCGTCCGAGTTCGCGAGGTCGGTGTTCGCCGCCGTCACAGCCAGAATGATGGCGTTTGGCTTCGTGATGAAATGCAGGATCATGTTCTTCACGAGCTTCTCGATGTCCTTTGGCTGGTCGCCCACGGGCACCTTCGTGAGGCCCGGCAGATCGACGAGCGTCAGCGTCAGCACGTTCGGCGAGAAGATGCGCAGGTTGATGGGCTGCGCGATGATGCCCTTGTTGCCCGTCGAGCGGTCCGTCTCCCGCACGATCTCGTTCCTGATCTCGGCGAAGTCGTGGAACTTGCGGCCGGGGATGTGCGAGAACTCGCCCCACTCGTACTCATTCGTCTCATTGTCCGGGATCGTCACGCCTTCTGGCGCCCGCGTCGACTGCAGCATCAGAATGAGCGGGCGGCGCGTCACGATGCCCGTCCCGGAGGGCAGGAACTCGCGGCCCGTGAGGTTCGTCAGGATCGAGCTCTTGCCGCTGCTCTGCGACCCGACCACAACGATCTGCGGGAGGTCGATGGTCGACGCCGTGTTGCCCACCGACGCAAGCGCGTCCTGCAGCTTGTTGACGAGGCCAATGAGATGCTTGTCCATGGATGTCGTCCGGTACCGTGGGTGTGTGTCGAGGTGTCAACAGAACGGGCCCCTTAGTAAGAAGTTTTGAGAGATCGGGATCGCTGCTGCGCAGCGCCTGCGGCCCCCTCCAGACTCAGGATACGGGCCGAGCCGAATTGACGCCTCTTTAATACAGTCCGAGACGCAAGGGAAAACGGTTGCTTGATACGGCTTTATCTCTGTAGCTACGCGCCGGCGCGTCGCTGGGCCACGAGTCCCACCGTTGCAGCCTCGCCAGCCAGCACGCACCTCTACCCTTAACGGTCTGGGACTGCGTGCGTGCCTGCCGCCGCAAGTACTAGTTTGCTTCGCTTGACCTGGCCGCTCTCACATCGAAGGTACCGCCTTCGACGCAAATTGGAGGCCAGCCATTCGGATAGCCTACTTTGCAACCACAAACTAGGCGAGAACGCCAGCCAGGCCACGCGTGTGCGTGGGAGCCGGCTGCGTGAGCAGTGCGCGAGGCGCGCATGCGCGTGCGCGCGCCCACATCGACTGAAACAACTAATATATAGGCGCGCGGCCCTCACATATAAAGCGACAGCGCATTGCGGCCACGCAGCGCGCGTCGGCGGCTCGGCGGAGCAGCGGCGGCTGTCTCGGCCGTTGCACACGCTTATCAGTGCAATCGCATGCACAGCGCGGAACCTGCAGCTCGACGCGAACCCGAGCCCTGAGCTACCCGCGTAAGATCGTGGGCTGTTTCACGGGGGGCTGCCGCAGTCGAGACCACGGTGCTCACATCGCTGTTTCTGCCTCGCCGCGCATGATTCAGCTGTCCGCCGTGGCCGAGCTCACCGAGGCGCTCTCCGTGGCGGGCTCGCTCGCCGCGTGCATGTACCAGCTCTACCTGGGCTACATGTTCGAGGGCGCCGACGGCTTCTCCCCGGTGCTGCTGTGCTGCTGGATTGTCGGCGACGTGTGCAACGTCCTGGGCACGTTCTGGGCGCGCCAGCTCTTTTTCCAGCGCGTCATCGCCATCGTGTCGCTGGGCAACAGCTTCGCAATGGGCGCGCAGCACCTCTACTACGAGCGCAAGCACCGCCGCGCCGCGAACCTGCCGGAGCCCGTCCGCGTGCGGGGCGGGAACTTCTTGGCGATGCGCTGGAGCGCGCTGCTGCGGCCGTACATCCTCTTCACGCTCGTCAGCGCGGCGCGGGCGGAGCCGGGCCAGTTCCTGCGCGAGCACGAGGAGCTCAGCGACTGGCGCTATCTCGCGGGGCAGTGCATGGCCTGGGCCGCCGAGCTGTCTTACGCGTTCGCGCTGGTCCCGCAGGCGCTCGAGAACTTCTACCGGAAGCACACGGGCAGCGTCTCCATCGCGATCTTCGTGGCCGACGCCCTGGGCTCGCTCAGCTACCTCGCGAGCATCCTGCTCACGGCGGGCGAGCGCCAGCAGCGGTGGGAGGTCGTCGAGTTCCTGCTCGAGGAGATGCCGTACGTCTTCGGCACGGCCGTCTGCGCGCTGCTCGACTGCGTGCTCCTGAGCCAGTACTTCCGGTACCCGCAGTTCATCGCCGAGGTCAAGCTCGACGACGACCCGGCGGCGCTGGCGCCGGCCCGGTCCACGCGCACGCTGCAGCCGTTCCGCTCGTGGAAGTCCTACGGCACCATCGTGCAGCCGGGCGACCGCCCCTAGCGCTCCAACAAACCCCCACTTTCGTGCCCAGCGCCGCTAGGCACCGCTTGGTACCGCGGGGCAACTCTTATGCATGGTTTTATTCTGCACAGCGCACTACACACGCACCTCTCCGCGTCTGCTTCGCGCCTGCACCCCCCTCAGGCTCCGCCTTGCTCGGCCTAATGAGGCGCTATGAATTGAGCGCTAACGACTTTACGACCAACCTTCTCACATAGACCTACTTCAATTACTAGATAACCCCGCGGGCGCCCCGGAGTTCCGGCGCGACGCGCAGCTCAGCGGTCGTCCCGGCCTGCCCGCTTTCCGCCGACAGCCGCAGGGTAGGGGAGGCGGAGGCTAAACAGATCACTATCCCAAGGGTCGTCCGGCGCGCGTGGTGTGACGGGGCGTTAGCCGAGAGCAGCAGAGAATGCAGCAGCCCAAAAAGTACGGCCTCACGCTGCCGATCGCCGTGCAGGGGCCGACGCCCGAGGAGATCGCGCGGAACGACCTCATGCTCGCGGAGCTGCGTGCGCAGGGCTCCTTCGAGTCCGAGGCCGAGACCGCGAAGCGCGTGAAGGTCCTCCAGATCATGCAGAAGCTCGCGAAGGAGTTCGTGTACCAGGTCTCGCTGGAGCGGAACCTGAGCGACGGCATGGCGCGCGACGCCGGCGGCAAGATCTTCACCTTCGGCAGCTACCGCCTCGGCGTGTACGGGCCCGGCAGCGACATCGACACGCTCGTCGTCGTGCCGAAACACGTCTCGCGCGACTCCTTCTTCGAGGTCATGGGCCGCATCCTGCGCGAGCGCGCCGAGCTCGAGGAGATCGCGCCCGTCCCGGACGCGTTCGTGCCCATCATCAAGATCAAGTTCTCGGGCATCTCCATCGACCTGATCTGCGCCAAGCTCGACGTCGCGCAGATCCCGGAGAGCCTCACTTTGTCCAACAACAACCTGCTGCGGAACATCGACGAGAAGGACCTCCGCGCCCTCAACGGCACGCGAGTCACCGACGCGATCCTGTCGCTCGTGCCCGAGCGCACGACGTTCAAGCACGCCCTCCGCGTCATCAAGCTCTGGGCCCAGCGCCGCGCCATCTACGCGAACATCATGGGCTTCCCCGGCGGCGTCGCCTGGGCCATGCTCGTCGCGCGCATCTGCCAGCTCTACCCTTACACCGTGGCCGCGGTCATCGTGGACCGCTTCTTCTTCCTGTACCTCAAGTGGCCCTGGCCGCAGCCGGTGCTGCTGAAAAACATCGAGGACGGGCCGCTGCCCGTCCGCGTGTGGAACCCGCAGCTCTACCCGCAGGACCGCAACCACAAGATGCCCATAATCACGCCGGCGTACCCCAGCATGTGCGCCACGCACAACGTCACAGAGTCCACAAAGTCGGTCATCCTCGCCGAGCTGCAGCGCGGCTACGAGATATCCCGGGGCATCATCGCCGGCACCCACAAGTGGGCCGACCTCTTCGTGAAGTCCACCTTCTTCTACGACTATAAGTACTACATGTGCGTGTACGCAACAACAAAGGGCACGGACGAGCAGCACCTTGCCTGGTCCGGCTTCGTGGAGTCCCGCGTGCGGTTCCTCATGCAGAAGCTGGAGCTCATAGACGGCGTCGAGCTGGCGCACCCGTTCAATAAGCCGTTCGACCTGGCGTACCAGTGCCGAGACGAGCAGGAGGCTAAGTCGGTGGCGGACGGCCGCCCTCTCGCGTCGATCCAGATCGTCAGCAGCGCCGAGGCGACGCTCGAGGCTGTGGCGCCCGAAGCGGCCACCAGCGGCACCGAGACCGCCGAGGCGCCCCCCAGTACCGAGGCGCCAGCCACTGAGGCGCCAGCGACCGAGGCGCCAGGCACCGAGAAGCCCGACAGCGAGCCGGCGAAGACCGCGGCTGCACCCTCGAGTGGCAGCGCCAGCACCGAGGTCCGGTCGACGCTGCTGTTCCTGGGGCTCAAACTCAAGCCAGAAGAGTCGCGGGCGACCGGCAAGCGGCAGCTCGATCTCATCAGCCCATGCACAGACTTTAATGATATGATGCGGCAGTGGCCGACGTTTGACGAGAGCCTCCACTCGCTGTCGCTGCGTGTCCTCAAGTCCTGGGAGCTTCCGGACTGCGTCTTCGGCGAGGGCGAGGAGCGGCCGAAGAAGCCCAGCAAAAAGAAGAAGAAGTCTGCTGCGGACGAGGTAGGCCAGCTGAAGCGCGCTAAGGTCACCGAGTGAACTCCTCGTGAGGGGTCCGTCGGAGTTTTTATGAGAGTCACCACGAACTTTCAACGGGAATAAACTCGACAGCCAAATGTAAATATTAGGCATACGGTATGAAAATTATGTACAATTTGCAAAACATGGCCTGGCGTCACGAATCTTCAAGGTTATGCGTTCACATGGAATGTTAGTTTCCGGAGCCCAAGAACTAAAGGATGTCGACTGAAGGATGTGCCGCAATGTAGATCAAGCGTGGCCTCTCCGTGTGCACAGCCGCGGAAGCGTGAACGCGCCCTACTCCCTAGGTGTCTAGCCATCTGCTTAACGGCCTGCGTTCGTCGTAATAGCTTAAATATGCAATAAATTCGTAGCCTACATTCACTTCTTCTTTTGTCGCTTCGTCTTGGGGGGCGGCGGGTTTCGTGGGTCGATGGCGTCTTCGTCGTCCAGCCAACTGAGCGCCATGTTCAAAACGCTGATCTCCGAATGCCGTACCTGCGCGCCCATGTCCGCCTTGTCGAGCAGCACACATGCCTCTGGGTTTTTTGGGGTGGGGAGGGGCGGCAGCTCGCCGTAGCGGCTGCGCAAGCTCATCAGCGTGGTTTGCAGCAGGATGCGCGCCTCTGGGTACATGGTCTCGTCGTCGACGATGATGTTGACGATCTTCTTGTAGTCCCGCCGTTTCAGCTTCTCGACGCACAGCGCGTTCGCGAGAACAAGGAGCCGCGGCTCGATTTCGACCTCGGGCGGGGAGTCCTCGGTGTCCACATCGACGACGAGTCCGATTTCGAAGGACGGCGGCACCTCGTCCACGAGCTTTTCCAGCGCCTCGACGCGCTTCTCTACCTCCGCCTTCGACAGTTTCAGAACGCGGACCGCCTGCTCGACGAAGAACTCGAGATCGATCTCGAGCACCTCGAAGTTCGTGCCGCCGGCCTCGACGAAGCCGTAGCGGCGCAGCATGTCGCCGCTGGGCTGGTTGCCGTAGATGTTGTATATCTGCTGCCCTTTCTTGATTTTCTTGCTGGCGACCATGTCGTACGTGCCGTCCGGCGTGTTGGGGATCGTGAGCACCGCGTTCCGCAGCTTCGTGTGCGAGTTCAGCATATCCGCGAGAGGGACCATGCCCTTGGTGAGCTCGGGCTCAGGCTCCTCCTCGCTCGACTCGTCGTCGCTCTCCTTGATGACGATCTCGGGCTCGCCCTCGAAGTCGGACTCCTCCTCCACCTTCTTCACCTCTTTCGGGATGTCGAACGCGTACGACATGATGATGCTAGCCATGCGGTGGAAGTCCTCGCGCGACTTCTTGGTGACGTCCTTGAAGTAGTCCTCTTTCAGGATCCCGTTGGCCATCTCGTCGTACAGCGCGTCCGCCTCCTCGCGCGCGATCTTGCCAATGACCTCCGAGCCCTGCAGGTACGTGTCGATCTCCTGCTTTGTCCAGAACATGGGCGTGTTGAACTCGGTGGGCAGCACGTCGAAGTACGGCTTCCAGTCCGGCGTGTCCTGGACCAGCAGCATGCGGGCGATCAGCGCGGGCCACACGTCTAGGTGGTATTTCTCGATGAGCTTCTGCAGCTTCGGGTCGTGGTCGGCGCGCAGCTGCGCGCTTTGAGGAATTGAGAACAGCTGCTCGTCCTGGTTGATGTCCTCCACGGCCAAGAGGCCTCGTCCCTGCAGAGCGTTCCGAAAGTCGGCTATCTTGACTTTGGGCGACATCACGACCCCACGCCGTGCCAGGTACTCCTCGAACTCCCGCGTGAGAGTGTCGAAATTGTCTGCCTCGGCCATCCGCAACCTTCCCTTAAACACTCGATGGACCCTTCAAAAATAAATATACACTAATGAAAACAGACAGAAGTTGTTGTCCACAACGTCGAAAAGAGCGGGAGGACGCGCGCGTTGAAAGGCTGGCGGAGAAACAATTTTCGATCTGCCGCGACTTTTCAAAAATGGATTAGGGCAGCGCCGGAGGCCTTCCACAAGTAGAGAGTACTTACTGCCCAAGACTTTCGACTCGCCAAAGACAAGCGACAACAAGCGGTTCCTTGAAAGGCAGCGGGAACACAATGCTGAGAGCCGCGCCGCTGGTACACAGGCCCTTTGCATGCCGCCTGGCGCACACGCGAGCGAAGAAAGTGAACGTCCAGATGCTGAAGGACGGGCACAACCGGCGCTTCCGGGGCGAGATCTGCTCCGTTTCCGAGGGACACATGCGGCTCAAGCTCCACCCAGAGGGAACCGCCGCGTACGTCCTGCCCAACGAGCCGACGCCTCTCCCCGTGCTGCCTGCGCACGAGGCACAGCGCATGCGACGCGCAGCCCAACAGGCAGCCAAGCTTTCGGCGACGCAGGCGGATAAAGAGGAGCGGGAGGCAGCCGCCTCGGCGAGCACCGGCACAGAGGAGGAGAGGGTGCAGTCTCTCATCGACGCCCTCAGCTTCCCTACCTTCAAGGCCAGTGCGCAGCCCGCTGGCGCGGAAACCACTAGCCAGGGAGGCGCGCCTGCGGGATCGCCTGCGGGAGCGCCAGCGAGAGCGCCTGCGGGCGCGCCCGCCGAGGAGCCGCAGGGCTCTGCGAAGGACAAGCAGTTTGCCTGGCAGAACGATATTGTCGTGGAGCTCACAGACAGGCAGAAGCGCGCGTCCTAGCGACTAAATTATTGTACATAAGTCACCCTTCTGGGTTATGCATAAATGGCGAGTCTATTTGTATAGCTGCGGAGAGGTCCGCGAGGCTGAAATTCCGCGCGCTGCGCCTCGAACTTAGCTGCTGGAAGGGCTGCTTCGGAGGAGCTGCTTCGGAAGGGTCATGTGGGGCTCTGACGAGGGTCAAAACGGCAGTAATAGGAGCGGTTCGGCCAAGCGGCTCTACCTAGTCGCCTCATGGTAATCTGGCGGGTCATCCTGGGGATATGCGGAGTGAGACGCATCGTTCGTGCCGCTGCTGGACGCCACTCCGGGCTGCGAGACGTCGCTGCCCGGCTTGAGCATATCGCGCCCGGGCTTCTCCTGCGCATACGTCTGCTGCGGGTTGAAAGGCTGCTGCGGCGCAGAGGGCTGCTCCTCCTTGTGCGGTTGCTGCGGCGGGTACGGCTGCGTATACGGCTGCGTGTACGGCTGCTGCGATGCGGCTTCGGCGGCCTTGCCTGGCGGCATACGCGCCAGCTTAGCGTCGACCATCGGTTGCTCGCGCGGCGGAGCACCGCTGCCGCCGGCGGCCGTCTTGAGGTTGCCAAAATCGATGAACTTGCCGGTGCGGCTGTCTTTGAGGAAGAACGAGAGCACTCGTGCCGGGAAGCCATGTGTCAGTGTCATTAGAGCTTCCTTGTTTCTCGTGGACTCGCGGGATACCGTCAGCTCGACTCTCAGTCTGTGCACGAGCGACATGATCTCGGTGGTGAATGTGGGCGCGTCCAGCAGGGGTACGCTGCCTTTGGACGCAATGTCGGACAGGTCGATCTCGGTGCCCGCCCGTATCAGCATGTCCTCTGAGATCGGCCGCGACTTGACGAGATACTCGTTCTTGTGCTGCTCGTTGCCGAGGACGAGCCACGACTCGAGGGAGATCACCAGGTTTTTTGCCACAACGCGCTCGTACTTGTTTGCGTTTTGGATCTTGAGTCCCAGTCGAGGCGTATGCTGCTGGACCAGCCCCACCTCGGGATGGCTGAATATGCCTTGGATCTCCAGCGGGGGCTGTTCTTTCGGCTCGCGCCGCATCAGGCGGTCCATGAGCTTTCGGTCGGCCTGGATCTGGCCCTGCACGATGTCGTTGAAGGGCTCACGGCGGACGTCGCCGCTCGCGAGCTCCTCGCCGTTCACAAAGCTCGTGGGCATGAACAGAAAGTCCGTGTCTCCCTTGATCTCGTTGAAGCCCAGCCACGCGTGGCGCTTCGCCTGCGCCTTGATCCGGAATGTGATGTGTCCGTAGGTGTTGGGCTCCACGACCTGCGTCACCGAGGGGGGCAGGCCCTGGGTGTTGTCGGGCAGCACCACTGCGAACGGGATCTCGTGCCGACCAGCGGTAAAGCGGTGGTTCTGGGGCCGAAGCGACTGGGCGCCCTCGTACACCCGCAGCTTCGACTTGATAAGGCGCGGCTGCCGGTCCGACGGGGCCGATGCAGCCGAGAAACTGACATCAATATCGCAGAGGATCCGCAGCGTGATCTCCCGGACCGATATGTGCTCTTTGGCGACGTTCAGAATTACCCTTCCCTTGACTGTGTCGCCAGTTGCAAAATGCTGCTGAGGCTGGTCAAGCTCGACCTGCAGCTCCGCCGACATTCGTGCTCAGTGTTTTGCCGTCCGACTCCAGCAGCTGGTATGGGCGCGCCCGCTCACTACTAGCCTAGGTTTCGACGCGCGACTAAGCACGGAATAAATTCAGAATCAGTAAGGGGGGATGGACCCAGCCCTACCTGAACCCAGCAGCTGCAGCCTCAAGCAGGCGTGCACGGTCG
Source organism: Starmerella riodocensis (assembly GCA_004124955.1). Classification (NCBI taxonomy): domain Eukaryota; kingdom Fungi; phylum Ascomycota; class Dipodascomycetes; order Dipodascales; family Trichomonascaceae; genus Starmerella; species Starmerella riodocensis. The sequence goes on from NRDT01000031.1 coordinate 19,640, forward strand.
GCCATCGCGGGCCACAATCAGCTTTGAAGCAATTAAAGCGTCGCCTCGTAGCTGTGCGCTGTCAAATATTAGTGTTTAATGCAAATAGATTGACTTGTGGTCACCCTTAAGCTGTCCACTGATGGACTTGTATCGCAGAATTGCGGCTAAGCCTCACGGGTCTGTGCATTAATTCGGGCTGCTCTGGCTGTTCAGTTTTGATGGAGATGTGTTCACTCAAACTTTGTCACAGAGATCAATTTTCAAGTCGATACACATGGAGCCCCCTCTTCAAGGACGTGCCTGTTTATACTCTCCTCATCGCTGTCGATAAATTAGTGAAGGTGTTAAATAAGGCTAATAATTATAATACTGACTTCTACTATGTAAGTCCTGAACACTCACGAATACATTTCGTCTCAGCCCTGGACGTAAACTCGCAGGCGGAAGCCGCTCAGGCGAGAAACGAACGATCGTTCGATCACGCGGTAGCCAATCAGGCGGTAGCCGATCAGGCAGCAGCTAGATCCCATTGCTCTTACAGTTGAACGGTTTCCCGTAGGCGTCGGCTTGATACGACCAAATGATGCTTTGCACCGTACTGTAGGTACCTGGGCCCAGCATATAAAAGCCAATGGCTATGAGAACCCAGTTGATTGCGTACTCCAGCCGGATCAGCCAGCCGCTGCGGCGGAAGTCGCTCCAACCGCTTCTATCAGTTTTGTGCTGTCGAATCCTGAAGAAGGCCACGCCCCAGAACACGAACCCAAACCAGCAGTCGAAAAGAGACGACATCAGGGAAAGCAAGTCCGAGAAGAACGGAATCACTTCAGCAATGACAAAGGCCAGCACCCACAACAGGAAGTTGAGTCCTACCCACACGGACCACCCAAGCACCGTGTGGTTGTTCCTGTGGCGTGACCTCAGTCCAAAAATCTGCTCGAAAAGAAACTGTGAGGTGACATTAGAGTACAGGGACCCGAGAAACAAAATGGTCGGTAGAGCAAAGGAGAATGCCAGCTTTTTGTAGTTACCAACAAGCGAACCAAATGCGGGCGCGGTCATGTATTCGTTCCCGACATAAACGTAAACAACCGCTCCGGCAAGAGAAAATGTTACAAGTTCCAAGGACGTGACGGCTACCAAAGCCTTTTTGAAGTCACGCGGCTCTCTCATCTGGGAGATGAATGACGGGTAGGTGATCTGGCCCACAAAGGTATAGGCAATGTTCAGAAACGCACTCATGGCGCCAACATAGGTGGTGTGTGGCGGAGACCACACATACCATTTAGTCGAGCCCCCCTCAACCCAGTGGTCAGGGTGCTTTTCGATCCCCGCGAACGCCATGGACAAAATGACGGATACAAACATGGTAATGGCGCTGAAGTAGCCAATGATACTCATATGGCTGAACGTTCGAGGAATGCTCAAAACCCAGCAGAGCACCAAGGTCACAACCGCAAACACAATTGAACAGACATCGATAAGGCCGCCAGGGTGGTTTTCAGTGATAGTGTTGAAATATTTGGCTCCAGTTAGAACATGCAAAGCCTGGATCAGCGTATTGTTCAGAACAAAGCAGAGAGCCGTTAGCCACCAAACCGTTTTAGAATTCCAAAATAGGTGCTTTCCAATGTCGTTGATGCTCGTAACATCGGGGTAGAGAATGCAGTAGTCTGTCAAGATGAAGCCCGTGTACAGCACCGTAAGAGAAATAATAGCGGTGATGATTAGCCCAGGCACGAGGCCCAAAATTGAATAGGACCACGGAAACGACATGATGGCGAGACATATGTACTCCGAAAACAGCAGCCCGGCGGCCTTGAACCAGCCCATGCTCTTGTAATTTATGTCGACACTGTCATTGGAGTCGAGCTCGGTCCCAGAGCCACTCAGGGATTCCTTGTCCGCAAACGCAGCTTCCTTGTCCGTATACACGACTTGCTCTGTATGTTGACTTTTATTCAAGCCATCAGAGGCTGCAAGGTCGTTCATTAGATGGGTACGGGTGTCGAAATGCCCAGCTGTCTTGATCTTATTGTGAATGTCAAATTTTCAGCAAATGATCTGAAGTAGCATTTGCTCAATATTTAATCAAGTTTCCTGGTGTGCCTTTTTTCAACGACAGTAATCCCGCTTTGACTTCAACGCCTTAGAAGGGGCTCATAGCTCCTGACCCTTAGCTTTGATCACGTGAAATAATAATTTTTAGAATAATTACTGTTCCAACGAGAGCACTGCTAAATTTATCGAGGCAAGCGTAAATTCTGCCGATTATGTATAATTGCTACGAAATAACAGGCACAATGAAAACAAGCCTCCTCTGACCTTGACGTTGACAATATGCACCTTGGGCATCGATGCATATGCAGGTGTCACATAAATGACCCAACCCGCACATTGTGTGCGATGACGCAAGTCTCTTCCGAGTTGTTATCATCCCACGCGCTTACCAATGAGTGTGCCGCTAATGCGGAGCAGTGCAAATGATCTGCAAACTGCTCGGAGCCATGTCTAAGCTCCATTACTATAGTCTATATACTCGCGATACTTCACTAAAGCTTCCTTTCGTCAACTTGCCCTTAAGATGAGGTAAGGTGGGCTCTCTTCGTTGTGCGCGCAGCGGAAGGGAGCCAGCCGATGCAAGCAGTGGCGCTGATCAAGGGCACAACGTGCTTCCCGCCCTTATCGAGATCGAGGCTCGCCAAAACTCGCCGCCAGATATGCACTCGAGCTAGTGCTCATCCCAAGCAACGGTTACTTAGCTCGCGAGTACCGCAGATTGTTCTTGGGGTTAGGACCCCTCATGTTCCCCCAGTGGTTTAGTTAGGCTAGTTAGGCTATGGAGAAGTTTCAGGTGTTAGTTAGTTATGTAATCGTCGTGTGGGTTCGGCGGCTGCTGACATCTTAGGCGAAGACGTTACTTTGGAGCAGTGAAACCCCACTTCCAGATCAACACACGGCCTCTTTCTATCATTATAGGCGACTGCGGGGTATGAGACCCACAGATTAATTCTCAGGTACCCTACATTAGAACGAAAATACACTAGTCGCGCACTTGAAGACTGTTGCTTGTGGCCCCCCCCCCCCTTACTCCACATGACACTAACCGAGAGCGCAAGTGAGTTATTAGTAATACATATGCATGGTGGGTTATCTGAATACGATTAGCGGAGCTAGACTGAGTAGCTTGTTCCGAGGCGGAGAACTTCGATGATCATGGGCGAAGTGGATCCTAGCGTACCTTGGGTCCTTGAGTCTCCCTGAACGTCCTCTGCCAAATTTTTCACTACAGGTTTCACCTGTGTAATGTTAGGCCTCTAGTGAGCGCAAGATGGGTTGGGGATTCAACGGCTCGCGAGGGGGTGGAAGCACTATATAAACCTGTGAAAGCGCTAGGCCTCAACTCGGCTTATAGTTGTATTAAACTACTCCAAACGACCACTATAATGAGTTCTGTGCCCAACTACAAGCTTCACACCGGTGCCGAGATTCCGGCTATTGCCCTAGGCACTTGGGAGTCCCCCAACGACGTAGTGGCTGAGGCCGTGTTCGAGGCCATCAAGGCTGGCTACCGCCACATTGATACGGCGGCCATCTATGGCAACGAGGAAGGTGTCGGAGCCGGAATCCAGAAGGCGCTGAAGGAGCTGGGGTTGAAGCGTGATGAGTTGTTCGTCACAACGAAGCTGTGGCTCACGGAGTTCCACAACGTCCCGAAGGCCCTCGACGATAGCCTGGAGAAGCTGTTCCCTGGCGACAAATCGGCATATGTTGATCTTTACCTGATGCACTGGCCGTTCGCAATGGACCCCAAGACGAAGAAGTGGGACTCCAGCATCGACTTCAACGAGGCCTACGCTTCGATGGAGAAGCTTCCCGAGTCGAAGACGCGCAACATTGGTGTCTCCAACTTCACAATCTCGAACATCAAGAAGCTTCTATCCACCGCGAAGAAGACGCCTGTCGTCAACCAGGTGGAGCTTCACACCCGTTTGCCGCAGCCCAAGCTCGTTGAGTGGCTGCTCAGCGGCAACTACGGTTATCCTGCCCACGACGGCAAGGTGATCCTCCCGGAGGCCTACTCGCCGATGGCTCGCGGTAACCTTGATGACCCCAAGATTAAGAAGATCGCTGAGAAGCACGGCGTCAGCCCAGCCAACATCGTCCTGAGCTGGGGCATCTCTCGTAAGACTGTGGTGCTCCCGAAGTCTGTTACCCCAGAGCGCATTCGCTCGAACCTGAAGTACGTCGAGCTGGACAAGGAGGACATTGCATCGATCAATGAGATTGCGAAGGAGAGCCCCCTGCAGCGCTACTGCGACTTCCCGGACGTGGGCTTCGACATTTTCCACAACAACGAGGACTCGAAGATGTAAAGTTTCTAGACTTCGACGCGATTAGACTGATATAGTGTGCTTAGTTCCATACATAAATAGCTTGCCCTCATTTCCGCACAAAGCTCTACGCTTCGAATAAGCAATCGCCACCTCAATTTCCCTATATGTTGTCAAAACAGTAATTGCGAGCGTGTACAAGCACGTTTCCCGGCTGTCGAGCTGGTCCGACCCGCACCGCTGAATACCCCAAACATGTGGGTAGGGCGATTCCTGCCCTGAGCATCGAAACGCGTTGTCATGACAGCATCCTCTCTTCCTGGGTCGCATACACACTTGGCATATCTGTGAGGGGATTAGGAGTGGCGTCACACTGACGCCAGCTTGTCAATCCGGCTGAACGTATCGGATACTTCATCTTGTTTCCATCTAGGCGGCCTGGCACGCGCACAGAACACCCATCTGGGACGCAAATGCACACCAGATAGCTACCGGTTCTAGCTCCATTGGTGGTATACTCTGCAGTTCTTTGAACTCTGCTTGAAAGCTCGCGTCGCTTTCGTCGCTTAGTTTCAGCACAAACCTACCTTCGAAGCGGCGCCACAACCACCCTTATCTGGCTCAGCTGGTAAGGAACCCGTAGTGGTGGACGGACAAGGCAGGCCTCGCTGAGAGTCGCGCTAGCCGCGATGGTGCTATTCGTATTGAACACGCTATGTGTTCTCTTTGCCATTGTCACCAGCGCTACGGCAATATTAGGGCACCTGAAGAATTACAGAAAACCTATAGATCAAAGGCTGATCATTCGGATTCTCGTCATGGTTCCACTGTTCGGCCTAAGCGCATGGCTCAATCTCTACAGCAGCCACGCTGTGATTGCTGGGCTTTGCGAGTTCGTACGCGAACTCTATGAGCCTTTTGTCATCTACACGTTTTACTCACTTCTCGTCAACCTCCTTGGAGGTGAGCGTGAGATCATATACAACGCTACCGGTCGCGCGCCAGTGCGGTACTTCTGGATGAGAATAGACATTTCCGACCCGTACGTGTTCTGGGTGGTGAAGCGACTAATTATGCAGTATGTCTGGGTGAGACCCTGCGTGACGTTGCTGATGTATCCGGTATCACCACACAAGCGACTTCTAGTGTGTCTCATTGTGGCCTATAACGTTTCGGTCACCCTAGCTCTGAACGCGCTGATGGCTTTTTGGGTTTGTTTGAGAACCGATCTGCAACCATACCGTGTTCTTCTGAAGTTCTTCAGCGTCAAACTCATAGTGTTTTTCAGCTATTGGCAGTCGCTAGGGCTTTCGATTCTTCACGGGCTAGGCTGGATATCCGAAGGCTCGCTCGTTTTTTGGAAAAACGGGCTCATCTGCTGGGAGTCGGTGGGCTTCGCTGTTGTTCATTGGCTCGCGTTCCCTCCCTCTGACTACTACTCCACATTTATGTTTGGCTTCGCCCGACTGAGAATCGACGCGGCCCTGAGGGACGCCCTGGGCTGCGCCGATCTTGTGCACGACTTTCGTCGCACGTTCCTGGAGTCTCGTTACAGCGTCAAGGACTTTGATTCTGTGGAGGCTGTGCTGGATCATCCAGACTCTCGCACACGACAAAATAGGCTGGCGGCCGGACTCAGATACAGAAACCAAGGAAGGTCCAAATACTGGCTTCCCTCATCCTCTTTGCAGCGATTGCTGCATGAGGAGGTGTCTGGTAGAGGCTACGGAGCGACGGGCGTTCACGACTCTTCCGCACCAGTCGCTCCAGAATTTGACGAGAGGAGTCGAGCATCGCGAGATGGCCCTTCGGACGGATCGACCCCGGAGGCTCGAGAGCTGAACATGGAGGATGAGCACTCGGAAGGTGAGGAAGAGCTGTATAGGGCCGCCCGCAAAGTGTATGGAGACTACAACTATCCTGTTGCGACGGTTCGTGAAAGCGAGGAATATGTTTCGTTTTCGGAGTGGCAAAATAGAAGGCGAATTCTAGAAAGCGTCTAAACTGAGATCGTCGGCTTGGCAGGGCGCGCAGGGGCGCCCGTTAAAGTATTTGAACAGCCTTGAGTCGTTTAAGGATTTTTAATGTAATGCATATTTAGCTAGTACCTTATTATGAAAGGCTTCTTTTGCTTCGTATTTAATAAATAGTAGGCTCGTAACCCTATGCCATTTGCTGCGTCTCCTTCTGTCGGCGCTCAAGAATCTCCTGGATTTCCTGTTCGTAGTCCACCGGCTTCTTCAAGTGAAGCTTTTCCGTGATCACGTCCATAGGCTTCCGCCTCGTCATGACGGGATGCTTTTGGTTCGGACGCGGCTGGCCGGGCCACTTGCCTCGGAAGACAGCGGACCACGAATGATCAAGCTTATCCTGATACTCCCATCCCTGGTACAGCTCCATCTCGGACTCGGCTTGTAGGCGGCGCATAATGTGCGGGTCTTTCTCCATAACTTGGAATACATCAGTGTCATTCGGCGCGATCAGGGTTCGTGACATTTCGAGACCATACTCAAAGAGGAACCCAATACCGATCATTAGAAGAACTGATGCCCAATAGCCAATTTCGGTACCCAACTCGTTCCAGAATTCGCGCGCGGCGTAGTACGTCTTATCCGGATCGGAAATGTAGACAAGCCCAATCAGAATGTTGAACAGAAGATAACCACCGCATGAGACAACAACCACGATAATCGAGATGAGAGTGATGTAATGTATCATGGACACGAATTGGACCCGCACGCAGACAATGCCAACAATGGCACTGTAGATAGTAACGCCCAACGGATAGATGCTGTTGTCCTTCATGCCATACTGCTTTCCGTAGAACTCATAACTCAAGAAGTTCACCATGACACACTCAAGCATCGCGATGATGATCCACTTGAAGAACAGCTTGAGCTTGAATTCTCTGTTCTCTGGCCCGACGCGATAAAGCTCGGGAACAGCGATCAGCGCTTCGGGCGAAAGGTCCTGATCGAAAATTCCAACGCACATGACGGGCAGAGACGTGAACAGGGTATTGAACATAGCAATAGACCAAGACTCGAATACCGAGGTACCCGTAAACATGGTGTTTCGCTGGTAGATCGCTTGGGACATGTAGAACAGGAACTCCTTGTAGAACGTCGAAAGAATATACTTGCAAGTGCGAACGTAATTCCAGCGACCGTGCACAAACAAAAGCTTCAAAAGGAACCTGAACTGGCCAATGGAGAAATCGGACGATCGAGCTGCTTGAAGTCCCTCACGACCGGCGATTCCGATGCCTACATCAGCCGCCTGAATCATTGCTATGTCGTTGGCACCGTCGCCAATTGCCAGCATAACCTTGGAGGGTTCGCGCTGACGAACGCATTTGACGACGTTTGCCTTCTGAGCGGGGGAGGCACGGCACACGATCACTGAGTCTGCCCGAAGACCGAGGTCAACGAAAAGAGAGAGCAAAATAGGATCTTTCTCAACAATGGAAAGCGTGATGCCGTCAATCACCACGACACAGTGGGCAATGTTGCTGCGATCGAGCTCTTCCAGAGCGGCCATGACTTTAGCCTCGAGGTTGTCCTCAGATTTGAGAGGGATGACTGTTGAGAAATCCTTGATGAGTCGGCATGAGTACCCAATATTAACCGCGGTCTCGCGTTTGTCGCCTGTCAGCATCCACATGCGAATGTTTGCTCTTCTGAGCTTGTCGATGGCTTCGGGAACGCCCTTCTGCAGCTTGTCTTCGATGGCCGTAGCGCCTGTCACACTGAACTCTTGCTCAAGGCGCTCACCCACCTCATCGACCTTGGCTTGACGATTGCTGATAGCGGAGCGCGCCTCGTCATAGTCTTGTTTCCACGCAATGTACTCGGACTTTGAGATTACTTTGTGGCCGTAAAGAAGCGTTCTCAAACCCTCCGTAGAGAATTCGTCTATTTGCTCCAGCGTTCTCTCAAGCACCTGCCGCTCGTCCATATCGTTCAACTCCAGATCCTCATTGCTGACAACATTTCGTCCGGTGCTGACCTGATGCTGCGAAGGCGGGAAAGGCGAATGCGGGATGGTCGGTGCAAAGTTCATATCCAGGGAGGCTCGAGTCTTTGCAGCATTCTCCGCGGCCGCGGCTGCTGCGTCGGCGACAGCACTCTGAATGCTCAATCGGTTGAGCGGAACGTCACGACTGGGCCGCCACTCGTTCGTGGAAGTGTGCATAAGCTGCATTGACCTCCGTCCAGACTCCTGGATGGCAACGTCATTAGTACGACGCTGTAAGATTGAGTCGATTGAGGGCCGCACACCAACGTCGTAATTCCTTGCGCCGTTAGCCAGCTCAGCCTCTACACTACGCCGAATCTGGGTCTCATTGTAAATATCGCTCTGCTTCTGTTGCGCCACGCTCAGTAGAGACTTCCGCAGCCTCTCAATCATGACGTTATCAGCACCCTTGCAGAATACAACGATGCGGCCATCGGGAAACTTGACAACGATAGACATCCTTTTCCGGCTTGACGTAAACTCAATAGTGTCCAGCACCTGATACTCTTCGTCCACAGGGGGGTTCTCAAAGCCATCAGGGTAGGTCCTGATGGTAATCGAGTCGTGTTGACGATCAATTACGAGGTATCCAAGATCGCGCGCCGCGGCCACCAGGGCTAGCTCGTCGGGAGAGGCGGCTTGGTAGTCAAGCTGCTCGATCTCCACCTCTCCGTCCGCACTGCCCGTAAGATCCACCTCCGGTGACGCCGAATGACACAATGATAGAGCTAGCAGAAAGAACTTCGCCCGCTGAGTGTAGGACGAATTCGGGTTCGACATCATAAAGCGCAGCAAAGTCAACGTCGAGGGCGTCGACTGAGGCTTGAGCGGAGCTGAAGAACTCTGCCACTGCGTGCTGATTCCGGTGACGCCCGAGGGCCTTGGCAGGTCTGGAGAAGGCGGAGGCGGCGGGGACTCAGGGGCCGCGAAGTGGGCGTGGGGTCGCTCGAGATCCATTGGAGCGTCATCCCAGTTCACCGAGACGCGCTTCTTGATCTTGCCGTCCTTTTCGGTGGTGACATCCACAGAGGTGCGGGTTTTAGCGAACTTCGGCGTTGACGGGAGCGGAGGTTTAGGATCCTCCGGCGCCTCCGCGAAGGTCACAGTGCCTCGGTCTGGGGTCTCCATACGATCTATAGTGTCCATTGTTGAGTCCGTGGAGGTCCTTCTTAGTGGCTGGCCCAATGAGGGTCGACCCATAGACGGACGCCCAAGAGACGGGCGGCCCATGGAGAGACGCCCCAATGACGGACGGCCCATTGAGGGGCGTCCAATCGAGGCTTTGTCCGCCATCGACCCGCTGAGAGAAGGCCTGTTGCCAATCGACATGCCCATGGAGGGCCGGCTTGTTGAAGGCCTGCCGGTAGAAAGCCCTCCGAATGACGCGCGTGCTTGCGACAGACGCGCGGAGACTCTTCCCATTGAAGGGCGCCCCATGGAAGGGCGCCCCATCGAGAGCCCACCGATCGACGGACGGCTCAGCGAGGGGCGAGATGTGGATATGCGCGCCGCATTACTGATCCTTCCGCCGAAGCTGCGACGAGGAAGGCAGGCCAGCTGCTCCAGCAAAATGTACTCGTCCTCCTGTAGTTCGTCGACGTCCATCGGGTGTGCCTTGTGGAAAAGGTACCCGTCCTCGTCGTCTTCGAAATAGAGATCGAGATCGTGGATCCAGGCGTGCCCGGCAACCGTCATCTTACGGAACAGCATGATGTTGTCGGTCAGGGTTCCCGTCTTATCGCTGAACACATAGCTGACCTGGCCGAGCTCTTCGTTGAGCGAGGCCGTTTGGACATTACAGCGCACGTCGTTCACGCTGTCGTACATGTCCACGTCGTTCTGCATGAGGCATTGCTGGAACACCTTGCAAATCTCCATAGACACGTATAGCGAGAGGGGGATGAGCGTGTTAAACATGATGATGAAGCCCATCACGCTCTGGACTCGGGTGACGTGGATGCCCTCCAAGAACCAGTACTTCTTGTGCGCCTGGATTCGGTCGTTAGCGAGCGAGAAGAACCCAGACAGCAAAAGCACGTACGCGGCGAGCAGGCCGACGATCCGGTTGACCTTGTACTGAAGTTTTGGCGTCTTCGTGCGAGCGTTTTTTGAGGCGTTCATCTGCATTTTGGTCTCCTTGCCAGTGAAAACGCAAACGCCCGTGACAGACGCGGTGTTGCGCAATGCAGAGCCACGGTATATGATGTTTGCGTTCTCGAGAGGAATGGTATTCACCTTGGACGACGCCGCGGAGGCGGAGTCGTCGGCGCCCCCACTGGGGTCAGGCGCGTCGAACTCAGCGGTGCCGAGCGTGATCTTGCCCTCGAAGTTAAAAAGATCCAAATTGGGATCTTCGCAGGTGATCATGGCCGACGCAGTGGGAAACTTGTCGACACTGAACGCGCTCTGCACATCCGGAGAGACCTCGCGATTCTTCAGCGACGTCTCACCGTCGAGCGCAAGCGTTTCAATGGAGCACTGGCCCTTGACGCCGGACGAGTGAAGCAGCACGATATCTGCCGGAATCCATTCATTCTGGAGCACGCGCACAACGTCTCCGACCTTGATGTTCTTCCACTTCCTCGTGACATACTCGACGCTGTCTGTGGACGGGTCCTTCCGCGCCACCAGCACCTCCCGGTTGTTCTCTTCAGCATCGTTGCGATGCCGCGTCCAATCTTCGTAGCCCTCGCGCGACATGGATATGCACACGAAGACGCACAAAGGAACGATGGTGGTATAGTTACCCGTGGCCGACCAGGACGGGATCATCTGCAAAATGGCGACGAACAGGAAGTACAAGTTGGCCATCTTGCTGAACTGCACTATCAGCTGCCGTGGCACGAAGTCGTAAACGGTGTATATTGAGGACGTTATGAGGTTGGAGCAGTATGGCTTCCTTGTGCGCTCGTCGATCTGCACGACTGTTTCGGGGGCGGCGAAGTTGATGGGCACACGGCGGCCGTTTGCGGTGGGCGGCAGAATGTTGCGCCGGCGCCACGCGGCCCGCACCGCGCCGAACGGACGCCGCAGAGCCTTGAGCGGCCGCAGTGCGCGCGAGCTGGCATTCACCGAGCCCGCGATGACGTTCCGCTGCATCTGGCGGAAGCGCGCCTTGTAGACCTCGGCGCGCGCCGGCGCGATGGACTTGGTGGTTGAATCGAAGTCCATGTAGGAATTGCCCGTGAGAAACGAGGCGGCGCTGGTCGCCGTGCGCAGCGTGTCTGCGTTCGAGAGCCGTCGTTGTTTCTGGCCGTCCTCGGGGACGTCGAGCGTGTGCGCGGCGCGAATTGCATCAAAAATGTCTCGCTGGAGCGAGTCGGTCGAGACCCGAAGGTTTCTGCGGCCTTGCAGCTCGATGGGCGGCTCAGAACCCATCGAGATGTCCTTTTCAGCTCAAGCCGCGCTACCTTTCGATGGTGTTGGTCGATGTCGATTGGTGTTAGGATTAGTTTGTGAGGTTACGGGTTAGGCGATCTAAAAAAAAGAAACCCCCTCCCACGTCCGGGGGGGGGGGGCCCTTCCCTTCGTTATTTGATCGATGACTACCCACCGCGCTATTTCCCACAGCCACCTAAACGCACTGGGAGATCATCCTGTGCGTTGGGAGGCGACGTGGAGGGGAGAGCTTCCGCGCGGGATAGGCTAATTTGCGCATATCCCTACCGGAAGGCCCAATGCGTGGCTGGGACATGACTCTTAGCAGACCAATTGAGCGCAGCTTCTTAGTACATAAACAAGGGAATATAAACAGTGTGCGCATAATGCTGCCACCCAATCGTTGGCATTCCAGCCACTCCAGATCGCGCACCGGTTGGCCGCGGACTGGGACCTCGTCAAATACTTCTGAATGCGTCTTATTGCCTCGAGACCCGGCCGGCGCTGAGTGCATCTGCTGCGCTCCTAATAAGCTTCCGGCTCCGCCTCCCTTGAGACTGCCTCGCCATGCATATGTTGGGCGGCGGACGCGTAACACGTTGTTGTTACACCTGCCCTGGCGCACGCCGACCTTTACGGTCGAGTTCAACGAGCATGGCGGTATCCTGTTCGAGCCGGCCCCACTCGTCCGCGGACGCAGGCCATGTGCTGGACAGCGATGATGCTGCCCGGGTCTGCTGCGATAGCACGCGGCCTCGCAGTCTCGCGCCGGCGCGAGGCGCTGCACCCAGTCCTGCTCGACCTGCTCGAGGGCATGCTAGACTATATAGTGTCTTTAGTGTATACTTACTGGCAGACGTCGTCGCACGGATGGGCATCGCCGAGGGCATCTCGGCCAGTCGAGCTCGACTAGCCCGTTCCGTCACCCGCCGGTGCTGGCCGCCGAGGAGCCTGCTGTAACAGCTCTGCGCCGTCATCGCCTCGTCAAAGCCAAGCTCAATTGGTTTGAAGTATATTGAAGTTGACGGCCCGGCGCGCAACGGCGCCTCATCAACCGCTCTGCCATATCGACCGATACTGCCGCTGCTGGCGCGGCCGCCGTGCGGCCTCTGCTAGTGCATCATGTGATATTTCATTCGGGCGGACGGCTCGGCGCAAGGCGAGAGAGCTTTGATGAGCATGGACGTCAAGGACATAGTGGAGCGGGAGACCGACGAGCTGGATGCGCGGCCGCCCGAGCCTCCGAAGCCTGTGTCCAAACAGTTCACCAAGAAGTGGGCGCCGCGGCGGCGGCGGGTGGTGCTTGATCCCGAGGCGGGGCCCGCCGCTGCCGCAGCGGCGCGCCCGTCCGGGGCCCTCGGCGCTGCCAATATTGAGGCAACTCCGCAGCCCGGGCCCGGGCTCGCGGACCAGCCGCCATTGACGGACGCTGAGCGGATCCATCTGGAGAATGTGCGCAAAATCCAGAAGATGAGCAGCGAGGAGATCGAGCGCGAGCGCGAGGAGATCTTCCGCAGCATGGATCCGGCAGTGCTCGGGGGGCTCTTGAGGCGAGCCCAGCTGAAGGAAGCCGGCGCTCCGCACGCTCCGCCCGCGACGCGGCCCCGCGACCCGCCCAGCGTAGGCACATCCAAGGCCGACGCGCCCAAGGCAGGCGCGTCCAGGCCAGGCGCGTCCACAGCGGGCGCTTCCAAGGCCGGCGTGTCCAAGGCCGGCACGCTCACTGAGCCTGGAGTGGCCACAAAGGGCACACGCGCGCCCGTGTCCGGCACTCTGGCCGACTGGGACCCCAGCCCGTCGCTGGCCAAAGACCCGATGCTCGCGCAAGCGACGCCGCCAGCATCAACGCCCGCCGTCGATGCGGGGCCGCGGGCGGACTCGCGTGCGGATTCGCGGGCGGATTTGCGGGCAGATTCGCGGGCGGTGCCGCCCGCAGATCGTGTGCCCTCACGAGAAGACGTCATGCCCGAAGGCGCCTCGCACGGCTTCCATTTCCCTCCTCCGCCGGAGGAGCTGCGGCAGTACTTCCCGGATCTGCCTGTGGAGACCGACAAACTCGCGTGGATGCAGCCTATCGGGGACAGCGAGGAGGGCGAGTACAGCGCTGAGCTGGTCTCGGTCGCGCCCAGCGAGCTGCGCTTCGATTTCAAAGGGAACCTCGTGACGCCGCGCCAGTCGCGTCTCATCTCCACGAAGGCAGGCCTTCACCACCACGGCGACGCGCCTAGCGCAGCGGGGTACACGCTGCCCGAGCTGGCGCATCTCAGCCGCAGCAGCCACCCGGCGCAGCGCGCTATGGCCATCCAGACTTCGGGGCGCGTGCTGCACAAGCTCCGCCTGCGGAAATTCGCCCGCTCGTCCGACGTGCAGGAGGGTCTCGAGGCTCTCGTCAAAACGACACACATCCTGGACACGCTCGCCGAGGCCGCCGATGAGACCACGCGAAGCTTGACGGTGCGCACGCTGGCGACCGAGGCGCTGTGGCTCGCCAACACTGATAACAGGAAGCAGACGCCGAGCGCTGCAGATAGCGGCGCGCCGCTGCATACTGTGCCGGAGTAGCTTCAAGGGGGCGGTGTGCGCGCTAAAGCGACTTCGTGTATGCGGTGAAGTCATATTGGCAGGCTCCGTTCGACGTGCTCTTTTGGGGCAGAGCGCTTGGCATTCACGATTGGTTTTGCGGCGCTTGCATTAGGTTGTCTATGGATGCTGTTTGGGGCTCGCAACTCCGGACGACGCGGGACGACCTGCACCACATATAATATATTAGCTTGGTATGTACTTTAAAACGGGCCTTGTTTGCTCAGCGACGAAGCCCAACGGCTGCCAGTATACAATAAGCTCGAGGTGTGTCAGTTCTGCGCGAGGGCGACGTCCCGACTCTGCACTATACAGGCTCTGATGCGCGGCCTTCGCAAGAGCTGATCGTCTTATTACGCGAAAGAAGTGTACCTAAGACGTGCTGAAACTCAGAGAAACTTATTGCTAAAGTTCGACAGTAGCCAAATTTAGTGCAGCCACGACATACATATAGGTGCATACAGGCAGCGTTCTGGGGCCCTCGGCACAGACCACGTATGCAAGACGCGCAGCCGACGCAGGAGACACACACACGTGACGCGAGTGACTTGGACATGTGGGCAGCACACCTTGAGGTCTGCCCTGCTGGACGTGGTACCCTGGCGAGCGTCAGCTCAGTAGAATGCCGGAAAAAGCGCAGCCCACACGCATATCTGCGGGTCGGAGGCGGGGGGTCAGGGCCTCCCAGGCGGTTGCAGCAGCTGCGGGCTCGCGCAGCTGCCGGTTTCGACCACGGATCGAGTGATGCGAGGTATATCGCACGCTGCAGAACTCAACGCCGCAGCAGCAGGCAGACCGAGCACTGCGCTGCCAGCACCGGTGCGCTGCTTGCCGCTGGGCCCGTCGTTCCCCTCTTCTTATTCGGTGGTCGGGAAAACTGAGAGAGGGGTTCCAACAGCGACAACAAGGGCTGTGTGGACTGACAAAACAAATCGGGTTACATCAGCCGCCAATAACAAACCAGCGATGACTAAGCGGGCATTAATGAAGGGGGGGAAAGGGGCGAAGGGGGTACGCGAGCAGAACAGCAAAAGGCGGTGTCGCCTGCATCGTCAAAAACAGTGGCCGCATGCCCAGACCTGGATTTGCAAAGCTCGCTTGGCTGCGAGCCCCGGGAGCATCGGACAGAACCGGGTCCGCGCCCACAATACCGTCTCTCCTGCACGCCCGGTGCAGGCTACACAGTTTTTTCCCGCACACCGCCCCTTGCCTGTGCGCCCCAACGGTAATGCGAAGGAAGGGTAGGGCGTGCGGGCGCCCGTGATGTGCTAATAGAACCTTAGGGACGAATTAGGGGCGAGTGTAGACGCGTCGGATCGCCGCCGCACCGCACGCCGAATACCGACGGCAGTGATGCTTCGCCAGTAAACGATGTGGCCCGTTCCTCAGCTGGGCGCACAGGTGGAGCTACATAAATTATGGACGGGAGCTCTCAGCCCTGCTCAGCCAGCGTGGCGCAATATACGCGCAGTCTATAAGCGAGGGTGGAGGGGTGAGGAGCATAGGGAGGGCAGCATATTCCTGTACGCTCCTGCGGGGCGAGGTTTCGGCCGGCATTTAGTTTCAACTGGGGAAGCGTAACCCGGACCCCAGTAAGAATTTGCTACATATGTAATGCAAATGCAATGCCCGCCTGCTCAACCTGGCATACACCTACACCCATCGCCTAGATAGACGTTACCAGAGTTTTCGACCGAAACCATCTGATACATCTAAGCTCTTGGCGCAACCCCCGCACTGATAGCGCTCACTACGACACGAACGCTATTTGCCGCGGCCGTTGCTGACCTATCCCTCGGCTGCTCTCTTCTGCATAGATAGAAACACCGAGTCTTTCAGGTGCTGCACTAGCTTGACCTCGTTGTCTCAAGCTCACTCTGTCGCTCGGCCAAACTCCGAGTTCTCCACGACCACTCTGGAGACGCAAGGCCTGCTTCCAGACCTTCTTCACGAAACCACCTGCCGTGGCACCACCGTTAACGCCGCCCGGCCTATCACCCTGCGTGGAAGTATTGAGGCTCGCTACTAGCTGACTCGTCGCTACCTGCTGCTTCGAAACGCACATACTTACATCTTTTTCTTTTTTTCTCGTTTCCCTTGGTGACTCGCCAGGTAGGTTCCTGAGGTGCTCGAAGATCGCTCGGATTGGCTCGTATTGTTTTGTTCTGTGATACAGTTCAAAAAAATCTTGACGGACGGTTGACGAACTGAAAACACATATCGAAAGAAGAACTCTCTTCTTTTCATTGAACACCTGCACAGCCAGCGTCACTTGTGACCCCCCCCTCCACCACACATGTACACCTCATATCCTGCACAGTCGCTGCCCAACGAAGGCTCGCGGCCGCAGCCTGAGTATCAGCAGTACTACCCCCAGCAGCAAGACTCGAGGCAGTACCAGCAGCCGCCACAGCCGCAGCAGCTCCAGCAGCAGGCCCAGCAGAGCCAGCCACAAGCGCAGCAGCCACAGCCTCAGGGCACGCAGTCTCCTTACTACCAGAGCCAGTATGCCACGACGACACCGTACTACTACCAGATGCCGCTGACGACGGCGGACGCCTCGCAGAGCTCGAACCCGCAGGACCGATACCAGGGCGCCAGCCTCTACGGGTACAGCTCTGGCTATCCTGCGACGTCGGCGGCTCCCCCGACCACCCAGGGGGCGCCCGCCGCAGCGCCCGCGGCCGCGCCGGGCCAGCGCCCCGCCGCCGCGACCACTGCATACGCATCCTATACTTACCCCACGGACAATTTCGTGGTACCGATGATGTATCCCCAGCAGACCCAGCAGACCCAGCAGCAGCAGGGCCAGCAGGGCCAGCAGGGCCAGCAGGGCCAGACGCAGCAGCAGCAGCAGCACCAGCAGCACACCGGATCGGTACAGAGTCCGTACCTCGCTGCGCAGCGCTCAATCTACGGTCCGTCCCAGGCCGCGGCGGCGGCGGCGGCCAGCCAGTACCGCGGCATGCAGGCGCCTGCGCCCCAGGCAGGCCAGCCCCAGCTCGCGCCCATGCCGATGGCGCCCGGCCGTGCGCCGGGCCCGCAGACCCCGCCCACTGGCCACCGCGCCACCGTCTCCACGCACCTGAGCGCCATCCCCGCGTCGATGCCGGTCACAGACCCGACCGGCCAGACCGCGCCGCCCGGCATCAAGCCGCGCGTGACGACCACGCTCTGGGAAGACGAGGGGACTACGTGCTTCCAGGTCGAGGCCCGCGGCTACTGTGTCGCGCGCCGTGAAGATAACGACATGATCAACGGCACGAAGTTGCTCAACGTGGCCGGCATGACGCGCGGGCGCCGCGACGGGCTGCTCAAGGGCGAGAGGTCGCGCCACGTCGTGAAGGCCGGCGCCATGCACCTCAAGGGTGTCTGGATCCCTTACGACCGCGCACTCGATTTCGCCAACAAGGAGCGCATAGTCGACCTGCTATACCCATTATTCGTGACGGACATCAAGTCTGTTCTCTACCATCCTGCGGCCAACCCCGACATGCGCCACGGGCAGCAGCCATCGGCCCCACAGACACTGCCGGGGCAGGCTACACAGCAGGCCCAGCACCACCCGCCGCAGCACCAGCACGCACAGCTTTCACATGTCCAGGGCCACCCGCAGGCGCAGGCAGCCGCGACCGCGCAGAAGCCCTCCGTCAACAACTCCGTTCCTAATAACTCTGTCACACCCCAGCGGACCGGTCCCGGCGGGCCGCCGTCGGGCGGCGCGCCCGGCCCCGTGGTCCCGGTGGAGCCCTCGGCGGGCCAGCCGCCGTCACACGTCTCGCCGGTGCTGCCGCAGATTGAGTCGCAAAACGGCGAGGGCCAGTCTGCCCCCAACGGCAGCGCCCAGCTGCCGCAGCTCTCGGCCATGGCGGTCCAGCAGGGAATGGACAACCACCAGCTGCTCCCGCAGCCGTACGCGCTCGGGCAGCCGAAGCCCAAAACGGAGATAGAGGAGCACAATGGGCAGCAGCATACTCAACACACACACTACGGGCAGCAGCATCCCGAGAAAAGTGAATATTACAGCTACGACGGGTCGCAAGCACCCCCACAGCCCGGCAACCAGCAGCAGCCGAGCCACTTCTCTTAGATCATTCCACGCGCGCGTGGCTTTTAGTGTTTCTTAGGACTCTACAAATAATAATGCCTGTTTATAGCGACCGACTGGGCTCGGTCTTTACTCGCTTCTCCGCTCTCCAGGCGCGCACCGCGCGTCCGAAACCCTTGGCCGATCGGGCGACGCTGCTGACATGCGCGTGCAAGCTGCACGCAATGCAAGTCGCCTAGGGCGCGGCACATGCACGGTGCACAGCCACGGAAACCTCCCTCCTGGCTATGCGGTGCAGCTGCACAGCATGCAGGCACTGGAAAAATGGGCTCGACTGCAGCCAAGGTGGAGCGTTCAGGGATGCCCAAAGGGATGCGTCTAACGTGTAAATATGTAGATACAACCGCTGTGCAAAAGGCAGTTTCGGTGCGGGACTCCGCTAACAGACCACACGAGGGCCGCACGCTCGCACTGCAGACCGGCCGGGAGCGAGGCACCTACAAGTGCGATATCGCAATGGCCAGCTGATCAATGCCGTGCTGGGAGAGCGTGTCATTCGGTCCAGTTGGCGGCTTGATCCAGCTTGCATTCGGCCGGCCTAGCTGTGCCCCATAGCGCGAACCCCCTTCAGCTTCTAAACGGGGAGGAGAGCGCGGCTTCGTCCGGCTGAACCGGGGGCACTCATATGCGTGGCCTAGTCTGGAAGCCACCTGGATCCCACTAAGCTAGCGAGCGCCCCCTGCCATACACCAGTGGTCCTAGCTCACGACCGCTGGCGCGAGGCTCTTCGATAAGCGTCAGGGGAGATCGCAAGGTAGTGCTAGAAGGGCGTCTGCGCAAGCGGTAACGACCCCACTTTAGACCTCACTTGGGACCCCACTTGGGACCCCATTTGTGGCACGAGCTTGTTCAGCAGAGTAGGGTCGTGGTCTTATCCTGCGCTCGAGCCCGAAAGCTGCGCGTGTCGAGGCGCCCTCGGGGGTCGCTCACATCGCAGCGCTCGCCATGTCCGGCCTCAGGGTTTGCGGGGTGGGGTGGCCGGAGAACGGCCGGCGTATTGTTAGTGCTTGGTTGAAGAACGGCGTCCAGACTTTATAGAGGGTGTTCCGCAATGCGTGAGCTGCGGTGGCAATATATCTAGTGGATAAGAGTACAGTTGGAGGTGCGGGTGGGTTTCAAAGGGGGCCTAACAAGCCATGCACCTAGTATTGATGATGAGGATATATGAAGAAGTTTCGCAGATGCTTGCTTACTGCTCGTAAGGCCTGACTAGGAGCGTGAAATAGAGTGAGCTGTGGGTGTGCCTCCCAGATCGACATAGTATGGTATCGCGTGCCAACCCAGTCTACGCGCTGAACGGACGCAGGCGCAGCAGGCGCCGGCGCCAGAGCTAGGCCTCCTGGTCCTCGGAATTAGAAAAGATGGACTCAGCGAACAAGGCGCGCGTCGATGCGTTGGTGTCTATAGATCTTCTTCGTCGTCTCTTGGAAGACGAGGCGATTGTGAGTATACTGGCCGTGTCTGGGGCGATCCGCGAGGTCTGGCTCAGTCTTGAGCTCAGGTTGCTCGAGGTGTCCACGTTGAGAACGATCGTCGTGCCGTTGGGAGTGCTCGGTGGCGCCAGCCCGTCGCTGAACGCGCGCCGCTCTGTCAACTCAAGAAGGCGCGTTTGCTTGCTGCGGTCCGACGACAAGGTGCGATTTGAGGTGCTCGAGCGCGAGTGTGAGGAGTCCTGGCCAAGCTCGCCCTTCAACGGGTCGCCGTTGTTGCTGGCGCTCGTAGTTGCGCGCACGTCATTCTCGTCTCCCCCATTGATGCGCAGCAGCCTTCTGAAGAAGACTGAGAGAGCTGAGCTGGATTTCGTGGCGTCACCGGTCGTCATTAGAGAATTGTGCGGTCGGTTTGTTTGACTCCTTGGTAGCTAAACACTGTGAGGAGAAGCTCCATAGCCTTACGTTACTGGGTTGCGGTTAAGCAGGTGCCACAACTTCTCGCTTCTTGCTTAGGCTGCATGCTGACAGTGTTCTCTGCGCCTTTGCAGCTGAACCTCCTGGACTCGAACCTTTTTCTAGCACTGCGCCTCCTAGCACTAATCACATGCCATGATGACGTCGCGAGCTCAAACGACCAGAACTTCAGGTCATTTCTCGAAAAGGCGACTGCAAATGACGCCTCCCCCTCCCCTCCCTGTGCGCCTTGCTTCCTCCTTCCCTCCGCCTCAATTGGGGCTAGCTATCTTCTCCACACACCCTATCGTGGGGAAAACCACTGCACCCTTTCCCTGAGCCACACGCCTCGAGTTTGCGTCAACGCTGGAATGGGCTGCCCTAGGCTAATTATGGCCGATGACGTGCATTTGCGATAACAGAGCTGAGGCTTTTAGATATCACTCAACCCTACCGGCGAGGCCCACAGTTCACGGACTAATGTAAAGACGTTGAGTTTCTGTGCCTGATTTTTAGCGTCGTGCTGGTGTCGAGCGACTAGCAGCATCGCTCACGATTTGGCAGAATTCAAAACAAACGTCCTATGTGTTCAGGACGCTAAAGGTTAAATACGCCCAGCTGCCAGTTCTGGGAGCTCAGCTATATGACATCAATGCCCACTGTGCTAAATCGGGAGCTCCCTGCTCGAGTTCAGAGAGATTAGGGAGCGTAATTCCGTGTTTATCGTAGGCTCTAGTTTTGATCATTCACGAGTGAGCGCACGAGATGAGCTGTACCCATAACCACTGCGCTTTCCCTTGTGTGAAGCAATGATAGGAGCTCCACTACCGGAAGTTGTGAGCCAGTTCTGCTATTTACATCCTTATTTACTAACCTAGCAACGCGAGCAAATCTCTCCGGCCTTCTGAGAATGCCGCTGGGTCTGCGTTCGGCGTCCCACGCATCGCGCGCGCTTCAGCGTAAACGGAAGCGAGTATTCAGCTCAAAGCTGCATGCATGCTCCGATTTTAGTCACCGCCGGCCGCCACGAGGGCTCCAACGGGCCTCTCTTCGGTTCCTGGAACGATGCTTGCAATGCTTGCCGGACCGGTTCGCACATGCTCTTACCTCTAATCTTACTCACAGCCTCTCAGAGACTCCCAGCCAGCGTTACGCAACCCATCGCCGCACGAAGGGCGCCAACTGCCAGAACACCGCTCTCCCCCACAAACGGCGGAGGCAGGCCTCATCCTATGAACAAAGGTTTCTGAGTCTGCCAAAAAATCGCCGAAAGTCCTTCCGCCCGAGGAAAATTGCAGAGGGTACATTCCAGCGGTGGCATCTGGCATTCAGGAGAGGATCCGAGACGTCTCGCCCGACTCGCGATCCGCCCTCATTGTGCCCTAGCTTATCTTTCCCACTTCTCCTTGTTCCCTAAGTCCGACGCGCCCCGTAGCTGTCGCGTGCCTCGAAAGCCTCGGGGGCCGTGCCCTGAAAACCTCGAAACCAGGGTTGCGGTCGTTGGCCTGCCAACCATCTCCAATCACTTTAGAAGAAGCTAAAAAAGCTTGGAGTCTCAAGTTCTCAATTCTGCTTCGAAACGAGCCTCAGTCCAAAGTGCGTGGCGCCTTTGTACGACGATTGTGGCGGTCACTTCGCGGGAGCACATTGGACTCGGGCCGCCAGCCCATCCACCTAATAGCATCCTCGAAGGCGTCTCTCGCTCCCCAGGCTAGAAGTATGCGTAATCTTGGCGACGATTGCCTGCCCCCACACAACTCTGCGTCGCACACCCGGTCTATTTCTGACTTCTCCAATGCTGGCGCCCGCTTCCTCAACAGCGGCGTGGCAATGCTTCATTCCAGTGCCACCGCCTCGTCGGCGACGCACGGCGCCCCTCACGTCACGCTTTACAAAAGCTACTCTCGAGAAACCGGCGGTGCCGAAAGCCCCTTCGAGGCGCACGTAAGAGGCTGGCTCTATTTCCCGCAGCTCAACCGAAAGGGGAAGCTGATGATTGCTGCGGTGGAGAGACTCGTGGGCTCGCCAGCAAGACACGAGCACGAGCCCCTGAGCGCGGGCGAGAGCGACACGTCCTATCCGATGCTTGTAGACATGGAAGAGCCCAATTCGCCCCACAGTGGACACTCGAAGAGCTCACTCCAGTCGCAGACGTCCTCTTCCTCGGCACCCAACGCGCGCAGCGCACTGAGCGCCGGCGATGCGCACAACACAACGGTATGGTCGCAGCAACACGCACTGGAACGATCCTCGGAGCATCGAAGCCAAACCTCGCCACCGACGTCGAGAACACAGTCGCCGTCGGGCTCTCACGCGAACTTGGCGCAGGTCTCCTCGTGGTTGAACATCACCCGGCCTCCCATGTTCCGCTCGAGGAGCTCCAAATCGGTGCTTAAAAAGACGCGAACTGCTGCCTCATCCCCGCCCGAGTCGCCTTCTACGCACCTGAAGGGCGATTCGGTTAATGCATCTCCTGTCAGCTCGGTCTTCAATTCACCCACAAACTCTGGCCTCAACTCCGAGGCAAATTCCCCAGCGGTCTCCAGTGCCAACACTGCTCCGAACTCGCCCACGCTGAGCCCGGCGATGGGATCCGGCCTCAGCATCAGCGACAAGCTCAACATCGGCGAGCCGCCGTCGAAGCGTCCGCCAATGCGACGCACCGCCACCTTCACGCTTGACTCCTACTCCAGCTCCAGCGGGAAGGCCCACAGCGCCAGCCATCAGGCGCGCAAAGAACAAAAAGTCACGATCCGTGAGCGCATGGCCGCTATTTCGCACAAGTCGCTGGCGCTGCGCGACGTTCAGATTGTGCTGGAGTCCGCGCCAGACTCACGGGGCCACCGCAAGAAGCGAGCATTCTGGCTGATCACAGACGACTCCGGTAGGTTCGCGGGCTCGTTCAAGGTGCCGTTCCAGCCCATATCGGCACACGTCTCGTCCGAGCACGCTCACGCCTCCATTCCTCTGGTGTCCGTGCCCCTTCACGGGATCAGCGTTATTTCCGACATCGACGATACGGTCAGACACAGCGGTGTCACGAAGTCCAAGCGTGAGCTGCTTCAAAACGTGCTGGCAAGGTCGTACGACGACGTCAAGGTAGACGGCGTCGCCGAGTGGTACCGCTTGATGGCAGACGCGGGAGCGTGCTTCCACTACGTGTCGAACTCTCCCTGGCAGCTCTACGACGTCGTGCACGGGTTCCTCCGGCATCACAACTTCCCCGAAGGCTCCATACACCTGAAGAAATACGCGGGTGTCTTCGACGGGCTGACCGAGCCCGTCAAGGGCCGCAAGCGCGCAGCTCTCGAGCAGGTGTTCCGGGACTTTCCGAACCACAAGTTCATCATGGTCGGCGACAGTGGCGAGGCCGACCTCGAGGCCTACGGAGAGGTCGCCCAGAAGTTCCCGGACCAAGTTCTCGCGATCTACATCCGCGACATCACTCTGCCGCCGGATGAGCCTCTTAGCCTCTACGAAAAACGGCTGTTGCGGCACAGGAGATACCACTCTGTAGATAACGTCTCCTTGCAGAAGGAAGCCAAGGTCAACGCTGCCGACAAGCCACCCACACTCCCTCCGCGAACACGAACGCTGCCAGCAGACGTTCCCGGCGTTCGCTCGAGTCTAGCCGTGGAGAGTTCTGCCCAAAGCGCGCTGAGCGCAGGCGCGCCGCACGCCTCTGGCGACACACGGCAATATAAAAGACAACCTGCCGAGGGAAGCAGCTTGAACGGCGAGGCGAACGAGTCTGCTGAGGGAGCCTACGTCAGCGCGGACTCTAATGCACCCTCTGTCTATGCCTCGCCGGCGATGTCTGCCTCACAGCTGCCAGTGACAAACCAAGTTGAAAAGTCGACTGAGTTCAGCGGCCACGAGCTCGGCGTGGACGACAGATCACCACCTCAAAGTGGCCACCTCAGTGACGATAGCGTTGTTAAGACCGATTCGACCAGGTCTCCGGTGGGAACCCCCGAACTCGTGGAGAATGGCGTCAAGTCTGTTCAGCTAGGGGATGAAAAACCCCAGCTGCCCCCTAGGCCCAAGCTGCTGCGACGGACCTCCTCGAAGATACTCGAGGGAATGTATAGTGTGGCTACAGCCTCGTCGCACGCTGCGGCCAGGCTTCTAGGCCCGCAATTACCTCCCCGGCCTGGCACCCGGGTGCCGCGAAGCCGTGACGTTTCGCCGGGCGCCGCATCGAGAGCCCCCAGGACAGTGCACAATAGCTCTAACGGGGATGAGCATCTGGCGAAGCCTCGCAGAAGCCACGCCGGACAGTCTTTCGACGACTATCGTACTTCGATGCGTCGAAGCAGGGTGTCGTCTCATGACGACCTGCGCCCTAATTCGCGAAGGACCAGCGTGCTGGAGCAGGACGAGTCGGAGGGCTCCTCTCGCACCAGCCCGGCCGCGGCGGCTGCGCAGCGGCGCAGCTCGCCAGGTTCGTCGTCGATGTATGACTATGGGGCGAACGACAGTGTGCCTGGCTACTTCTCCAGCACCCAGGAGTTCGACGATTTCGACCGACCGTACTTCGACAAGCGCTCTGAGACCTGGAAGCACCGCGTCGACAAACAATATCAGTCTCTTCCCCACCACATCCGCCTCAAAATGTGGCGTCACCCCGACGACGTCGAAGCCGATAGCATAAACTTGATCAAAAGGGAAACACGCGACGCCGCCTAGCGATACCGTCTCAGGCATATGCCCGGCGAAGCAAGTAAAGGCCAAGTAATGATGGGTTCGCTGGGCGCTAAGGCATCACCGCTAATTTATCACCATCCCTGAGGTCTTCCTGATCCGTTACTGGGCTGCTGTCACCGACATAATTTGGATCAACTGGTTGACTCAGGCTATTTTGAACGCGTCGAACGGATCTCAGATCGGCTTATTCCCACTGCATCACATTTCCACACCATAATCATAATAACATCATACTTAATTGAACGACAACTACATATACATACACCAAGGGAGGGCGCCATTCCTCTTTGCCCGAACGCGAAAACTGAGCACCAAGTCGAGTTGCTGAGGCCGGTTGGAGACCCACTGCAGAAGCTGTCCATACAGCTTTCATTGAGGGAAGGTCCTGCACGACGCGCGCCGGTTAGGGGGGAGGGTTCCAGAGCGCGGCACGGGTTCACTTATACCAACCCTGGCGAAAACAAGACCTGACATTTGTGTCAACAAAAGTAGCGTCCTTCTGTATTTAGGTTGACCCAATGTCAGAGGCCGCACAGCCTTCTGCTTCTACAAATGGCTCTAGCCGAACTAGCGATCCCAGTGACGACCTGATTAACTCCATATCAGGTTGCTTGGACTTCTCCCATGTCTTCGCGCTTTCTGGTTACGAGACGCTGAACGACAAAATCCTTATCGAGATGAATGAGAGGGCTCGTTGCCAGAGACTGAAAGAGAGCTCCACTGCTCCCACGAAACCAATCGCAGCAATGAACCAGCAGGCCAGCCCGGAATTGAAGGGACATCGACTGAGACCAAGCAAGTCGGAGCGTCAGCCGGGCTTACTTCGAAACTCAACCTTTTCAAATATTAGCTCAAGTGGATCTGCGGATCCAAAGAGCACGGGCCGCTTGCGACCAAGTGGTACGTTCGAGAAGAATCTGCACAATTTGGCTAGAATCAACAGGTCTCCTCCGGGCACACGCTTCTCCTCGGCCCATCGCCGTGAATTCGCCCAGTCAGCACCACTGAACTCCTCACCGTTTTCGAAGCGTCAATCATCCGGCGATGTAAGTCCCTCGAAGCGCAGGAGAGATCCAGAGGGGCTTCCGGTAGGCATCGTGGCGAGTCCGACTAAGCCCTTGGCAGAGCTCAATATTGGCTCCAATCGCATGCGACTAGAGGAGGTCTCGGTGGCCCGCCAGCGCGACAGGCAACGCAAAGATCAACAAACATCGCCAAGGCGGCTCCTGAGGCCGGCTCGACCTATCGAGCGCCACGAGCCCCCACCCGCGATGCCCGGGGCGTTCCCCAAACTCACCGCCGAAGTCCCCGCCGCCAAGACCGCCAAGGACCCTGTGCGGAAAGTGAGGCCTGCGACGCTAACCTCCTCGCCATCGCTGGCAAGAATGAGCCAGGCCTCCTCGCGACCTGCGCGGCCATTGCCCACAAAGCCTTCAATGTCGCGCTCCCAAAGCACCAGAACCTTATCCGGTGCACTGGGCACTGATGCGGCCCAGACTCATAGGATTCCCTTCGCGTTCTCAGATAGGGTACCTTCGTTCGCCAGGCCAACGCAAGCTGCACTCCGTCGCTCGCAATCTACCAGCAATGACCTTCGAATCGATAAGTAGCCCCAATTTGCTGCAACTCTGGGCACTGCCAGGTGAGGGCCGCATACAAGCGTCTCTTCGAGCGTTGAATGGCGAAAATTCTGGCAATTATTGACTACCCTCTCTCAAATTTGAGAGTTTAATATTTATTACAATCGCTCGATTGGGCCGTACGCACTCACACGCAACGTAACATCTCTTTTTGATTTAGAGATTTATTCCTGATTTCATTCTGGGCGGATCGAGAGTGCAGCCCGTCAAAAGCGACAGCTAGCAACTTATTCTACTTTACAATTTCACTCCCCTGAAGTAAGCACTGATTCGGTACTGTCAGGATATCTGAGGGGACGTGGCGTCTTGCTCAGCTTAACTATGTGCTGTCGCTATATACTGTCGCTGAATTTGGGTCTCGCGAACGACATTGGGCGCTCAGATTTATAGCCAGCTGCCAAGCTGTAGTGCCGCTGGCCCCTGTAGCTCTTGCACACAATCAGTCCTTTACTGTCGCTGACCAGTTCGTCTAGAAGCTCAGCGGACTGCTCAGGTTCTAGCTTTATGTGAGAGAGTATCGCGTCCCGAGACCAAGTATTGCCCCGTGCGATGAGATTGAAGATTTCGTGTTGGTAAAACGAGCATCGAAACGTCACATCAGTGTTCTCCTTCCGAAGCTCGCAGCACATAGTCGACCAGCCCGCTAGCCATTTTATGCGCCACCCCAGACCGCCCACGGTCGCTTCACATTCTCGCATGCGGTGCTCGAACACGTCAGGCAAAGGGGCTGAGGAGGCGGCGTCCTCTGTATTCAGCCAGTTGCCGTAGTGAAAGAGATTCGTTTCATCATCGAAATTTGCGGCCTCGCCAATAAGAAGCTCTGGGTGTATACCAATGAAAGCACCCGTTATGGACGACAGATACCGCAAACAAGGTAACGCGTTCGAGATCCAAGTTCGGTCGCGGTACAGCTGCGCTCCACCTATTGAGGAGGGCAGTATGTGCTTGGCGAAATGCTGGATGAAAATGCTATACTGGGCCTCTTCCCACTCCCAGGGCTCAACTCCCTCGGCGGAAGGCGGCGAGGCACTCTGTTCGTTCTGGGGTCCGATGCGTAACTTACTCAGGAGTACTTCAGTGCGTTGCCGATCAAATGCATCTTGGATTAGGTCGTTGTGAAGATCGGACAAGAATCTACCCCCATCAGCCACCACTCGCCCACGCAGAACCTTGACCATCTCTCCGAAGTCAGAGGCTATATCCTCGAATACATAGACGGCGTTGACGAGGCGAAGATACCTCTGGGATGGAGACTCAGTACTCCACGAGGTTTGGCACTCGGAAGTTATTACGTCAATGATGAGCATTTGGAACTCAGGCCCAAAAGGAAGGGGGGCCTTTGAACTAGTCGAAGGAGGGTGCAGCGCAGTTGCGGCCGGCCTCCCTGCCAAATCCGCCTGATAAAGAGCATATACTGTAAGGACCTGTGCTAATGCAGCACCTTGCTCATTGAATGCAGCTTGAAGCTCACCGGTGAGTGCGTCCTTACAGCCTTTGTCCGAGGATAGTGCTGCTAAGGAGTTGAACTCTTGCAGAAGCCTCTCACCGAACACGATCCACTCTCGGGCGCGCTCCAGCCATGATTCTGCGAGAGCTACCAACTCGCCAACCCGGCCGTCCGACTTGAGCAACGTCAGTGCTCCTATATTTTCGACTAGCCCTGGCGAAGGGGAGGGTCCTATTTCAAAGTCTAGAGTCTTGAGGGCAATGTTTGAAACGACGGCATTTGTGATCACTTTTACCGCCACATTTGCTGGAGAAAAGCGGGTGCACCTCAGCTTGTCGAAAGTCGATGCCAAGAGGGCTGCGCAATACACGGCTTCATGATACTGCAATGCCGCGGCGTCGTCGGCAGCGGTACTGATGAAAAGGGTCGACTGAAGGGACTGCGATAATGAGCTCTGCAGACCGATATAAATGTCCACTTCACCTCCTGCCGTAGCCTCAAAGGCCTCATTGAGTTTTGATAAAGCCCACTTTAAGGAGAAAGCGACGCCCCTATGATTTCCTGTCCTGGTCGTAAAAGCAGTTGATAGGGTATGAATCGCATTGAGTCTTTGAGAAGTGCGAGCTTCGAAGTTTCTAACGTGACTGATGAATCTACGCATCTCGTCACACTGCGTCCTTGGCTCATGAGTAAAGCGTCCGCGGCAGTCATTAGTGAAAGCCGCCACGATTGCTGAGCACTCATCTTCAGCGGCCGAGGTGAATGTTTGCCAAGCCTGTTCCTTTTGCATGTCATCTAAACTTGCCAACAAACTTGGCCTCAGTGCACTGTGATAGTACCTATTCACCCAATCCTTGTAGGTCAGTGTGTAGGCATCAGTCATAGCCTTTGAAATCGCGTCCAGTGGACTTGGTCTTAATGCTGCCTCACGTTCATGCTGCCGCGGGCGGGGAGGCTTGGTCTCCAATGAGGGCTGCCCTTTGATTTCCACGAACTTGAGGTTATAGAGAGCGCGTTTTGCTAGATTCTCGTCCAATTTGGGGTATGCCTTCTTCTCGCTCACAACGCCTTTACCGAGAGGCTTCTTTGTGACGCGCTCGAAACTCATGAGTTCGATAGCTGCGTTGCATTGAGATTCTGCCTACTGCGTGGAGAGCGCCATGCCCTTGCCCCTACATTAAAGGCTAGTCTCGTAGGTACCGCTAGTCCCTCGCTAAAGACAGCGCTTGTTCGATTAAATTTGTGTGTTGGCTAGCAAAGGTTTGAAGTATGGACAGCTGAGTAGAATGGCAGGGATTCATGAGCGTGGAGCTGCGTTCAAGTTGGTATGATCTACTTACATCTGGTAAACCTCACTTACTGGATTATAGTTCGTTAAAGACTTCAACGCTTGTACTACCGACCTACTTCAAAGAGAGGAGCGGCGAGCGAAATCCCGATCAGGGACTATCTTGATCTAAAGTAGCATGCCGCGAGAGCCTTTGGGCCCATCCTACTGGTTTCCAGACCCGATCGCATGTGCTGCAGCCCACGCCAGTATGCTGAAATCAGGCATGCAAGTAAAGTTGCCGGGCATTGGGAGAGTGATATGCCCAACCCTCGCAGACATTTGTTTCTGGCCCCCCGAGAGTGGATGGCGTGAGCTTCGTGAAAACCATTTGAGGGGTTTGCCGTACCGCGCGGATAAAAGAGTTCTGGCTCTGAGAAGAGTTCGTAACCAGGTCGTAAGTGGCACTGATAACAGGGCCCGCAACGGCCATGTTGCATCGCCCGAGTTTCGCCTAAGAGGTCCGCAGTAGGGCTTCACGCACACCTAACCACCGCTGTCATGCGGATCTATATAACGCGTTTGAGAGGAGTGCGTCGTCGCGTGCTTTAAGTGGACACTCTCCGGCCCGCTATATAGCAGTGAAATGGAGCTTTTAAACTCTACAAAGACATTTGCTGTTTTAAGTCCAGGGCTTCCCGGAATATTGAAGTTCGTGAGGGGTTTGTTTTAAGTAGCTGCATAAATTTTTCATATGTGTATGTGTGCTCGGTGATAGCGGGCGAGGGTCTGCGGTACGGCTGGCCAATCGACGCGAACTCTGAAAAAGTGCCGGGAGCTGATTACTAAGTTTGAAGACTTTTATTTAAGTAGGCAAATTTCTCGTCAAATTTTTTCCGTATCCGAGCTTGATCAGGCCACTTTTTCAAAACATCTAATAAAAATGTCTGAGAAGCAGCAGCAGCCCCAGTTCCAGAGCTCGTTCTTGACCGACTTCCTCATGGCGGGTGTCTCCGCCGCGGTCTCCAAGACCGCTGCGGCCCCCATCGAGCGTGTCAAGATCATCATCCAGTCTCAGGGTGAGATGCTCAAGCAGGGCCGTCTCGACCGCCCCTACACCGGTATCATGGACGCGTTCAGCCGTACCGCCAAGGACGAGGGCATCATCTCTTTCTGGCGTGGTAACTCGGCCAACGTTCTGCGTTACTTCCCCACGCAGGCGTTGAACTTCGCCTTCAAGGACAAGTTTAAGGCTATGTTCAAGCCCTCGAAGTCCGACAGCTACGCCGTCAGCTTCTCGAAGAACATCGCGTCTGGTGCCGCTGCTGGTTCCCTTTCGCTTCTGTTTGTCTACTCCCTTGACTTCGTCCGTACGAAGCTGGCTGCCGACGCCAAGTCTGCCAAGACTGGTGGCGAGCGTCAGTACAACGGTATGGTTGATGTTTACAAGCAGACTCTTGCCAAGGACGGTATCTCTGGTCTCTACCGTGGTTTCGTTCCCTCGGTTGTTGGTATTGCTGTTTACCGTGGTCTCTACTTCGGTCTCTACGACTCGCTTAAGCCGCTTGTTCTTATTGGTGCTCTCCGTGACAACCTGCTTGCTTCGTTCCTCCTCGGCTGGGCTGTTACCACCTCTGCTGGCATTGCTTCTTACCCGCTCGACACTGTCCGTCGTCGCATGATGGTCGCCGGTAACCCGTACAAGTCGTCGATCGAGGCCTTCGGCTCTATCCTCAAGAACGAGGGTGTCGGTGCCTTCTTCAAGGGTGCTGGTGCTAACATCCTCCGTGGTGTTGCCGCCGCTGGTGTTCTTGCCCTCTACGACAAGATGCAGGTCCTTCTCTTCGGCAAGAAGTGGTAAGCTGCTTCGAACCTTTTAGACGCGTAGCGATACGTAAAACCTATACAGATTTCCAGCAACTAAATAGCTGCTTTTACTTTATTTACGCTCACAAACTAGTTTGATGGCCGATGAGAGAAGCCTTTTGCCCTCAAGTCCTAAACGACATAAGTTCTCGAAGCTGAGTGGTTTTTCACCTGGTGGGAAGCCTCAGCTGATGGCAGCGTGCGTTTTCCGCGCGGCTAAATATCCGGGCACTTGACCCGGCCCGGCCGAGACACCGAACCAAACCCACATTTGGTTAGTAGAGCTACCAAGCGAGATATAGAGGCTACCAGCTCAGGCGTGCGTGTGCTAGCGGGTTGACGCGATATTTTGAGCGATGCGCCCTTGATATCCTAGCTATAAATTTCAAGAAGCTAAACTTCCTCAGGTTTGAAATTTCAAGAGTATGCCCGTCCTCCATCTCTGCTTAGGGGATTTCTTTCCTTCTTGGCGACGCATGACACGCCGCCCGCCCGAGATAACACGCAGGGTTCCCAAAGACCAGCAGCGTCAAATGGCCGCGGGGAGGGGCGAGGTCATGCCACCCTCCTCAGAGGAAGGCAAATTAGTGTGCAGGGACTTCCATATCGAATGTACTGCACGTGATGCAACCGGGGTTTTCCACTGCCCGCGGAAAGACCCGTTCAGAAGACCCAGCTGGGTCTTCAAGTTATCTGTTTTGATGAACATTGATCGGCAGCTCATCAATGCCAAGCACTGACGAACACACGTCTCATCAGACAGATCTGCAGGAGACTGCAATATCTGGGATCAGCCATGGGAAGCGCCGGCGTGCACTCGTGGCGTGCGCGTCCTGCCGGAGGAGGAAGGTCCGGTGCGACTCTGCGCGGCCACACTGCGGCAATTGCGTGAGGGCGGGCATAGAATGCGTGTATATGGCAGAGAAGAGACGTAAGCGGACGAGGCTGCCCGCGCTGGAATCCAATGATGAAGACAACAGAAGCAACTCTTCGCATTTGCAACAACGCCTTGATAGACTCGAATCAATGCTCAGTATACTACTGGAGAAGCAGGGTGTCACAAACTTGGCGAAACCCGCCGACCAGGTCCTGGAAACTAACGACGACCGAAAGGACTCAAGTGGTAGTGAGAGTGGCAGTGATATTAGCGAACTTGAAGACACCTCAGACTCATCAGATGACGAGACGAATGTGTGTGACAGCAAAAGTAGGAGCCGAACGTCTCCTCACGGCTCCAATGGGAGCCATATGGATTCAGGCTACAGGGAAGGCGCCGATATATTCCAACTGCACGAACGGCGCGCACCTGTGGTAATCATGAGTGGCGGCCAGGAGCCTTTGGTCACCTACACTTACGGATTCACGCCTCCCCTGCTCTCTCCCAAATCGATGCGGTGGCTTTGCGAGAGCATCGGCAATCACACCCTGGGCGTTCAAGCGGAAGCTATACTTTCTCGTGTTTGGAAGCAGAAAACCTGCTCAATGCTGGACGCGGGCAAGAAGCTACACACGAAGGAAGTGCTCGACCCGAAGTTCGTTGAATACTCGATACAAATGCACAAACTATCAACTTCTCAGGTAATGCACACACTGATCTCTGAGAAAGATCTATTATTTATTCGGAAGATATGTTGTCCGTCAGGAGACTACTCTCAGATCGACTACTCATCTCCTTACTCGCTGGTCTATCCCTCATTGGTCATGACCTATACTCAGTACGGCCTCAAGATGCCCGCAAACCCCAGCCAATTTCCGGAGGAGCGGATCACCGAACAAAACCAGATCGCCTTTCAGACGTGCTTGCGCCAGCTATCCTATTTTTCCTGGGGCCCAGCAACGTTCTTGCTTCTGCGTCTACTGCTACTGACAACCTTCACGATTTCTCGAAAGGTTTTGCTCCCACAACTACGTGGCCTCATATCGCTGACAATATACATGGCGCTCAATCTGGGCCTATACAGTCCGGAAGGTGGCCGATACCTGCCACCCGAAGTGAGACAGACGCGATCCATAGTTTGGGCTTTGATTCACGACTTAGACGTCAAGACTGCTTCGTACTTGTCGCTCATGCCCTTGATGGTGAATCATGGCCACATACCGGCAAAGTTACGGGTGAAGCTCGTCCCGGGAAGCGATTTGGAACACCTGTCGACCTCCTTGTCTTTGGACAAGATCTACACGTTGACCTTTCACCGCTTGTTCTCGCGCAAAGCACAGAAAACGAGCGTCAAAACCATGCTTGTCAATCTGTGCAAAATCGACGACAAGCTGCGGCGCTGGAAAGACAATCTCCCAGAAGCATTTCTGAGAACCTGCCGACTTGTCGATGAGAAAGAAGCTTGCGATCACAAAGAAATGAACCTGCGAAGTGAGAGTGGCGATCTTGGCGCTCTGGCCGCCGCTGCGGCAGCTCAGTGTGCAAAGGAGGACATCATAGAGCCCGGTCCTTCTGTGCAAGGGCTTACGAACGAAATGTGTGGTACTTGGATCCAGGTCAGCACGATGATATCCTACTACAACATCTTAATCCTCATTCATTCAATTCCTGCATTCTCGCCCTCGTGTCTTGACGTCTTCGCTCCGGAGGAAGTACCCCACAGGCTCAAAGACTCGCTGAATATCATCTCAGAGAGTGCCAAGAAAATACTGAAATTCACATTCAACATGAAGAGAGTTCAGAGTGACGAATGTCTCGCCTTAACCGCTACGAACGCCTTCAGCGCCCTCTTTCTCAAGCAGATCCGCGACCCAAGGCATCCGACAAACGCCGAAGACCTCATCCAGATCTACCGGTATATCGCTAAGTTCCGGACAGTGACCGAGACCATGAACACCACTGATGCTCAAAGCATCATAAACATTTGGCTGATTTTTGCCAACGCTCTCACTCAACTCAATCGCGAGTATTTTCTTCAGCAAGGGCCTCTTCAGCGAGGTCCTTCCCAGCAAGAATCTTCTCAGCAAGTGCCTTCACAGAAAGTGCCTTCGCAGCAAGTGCCTGCTCAGCGAGTGCCTTCGCAGCAAGTGCCTTCTCAGTCAATGCCGCCTAAGCCCGTACCTTCGCACTATCACGATCAAACGGTCAATCAGCCGGTCCACCCCAGCTATCCGGAGGCGATGGGAGAGCCCAGGCCCGTGGAGGCGAGCCAGGTTAAGTCTGAGTGTCTCATTCACACCATTACCCCACCAGATTCGGTATGCGCGGGACCTGAGCTTCATCAGGGAATGGAAGTACATGGCGTTGAGCATCACGCGCCGGGCATGGACAGGGCTCCTCAGAAGCACCAAGGCACTGAGGGCCCTTACCATATAGCATCGTCAGTCCCGCTACCGGGCACGGCTGAATATCACAATCCTCATTTGCGTCCGATGCAGTCCACGCACCCTGGACAGGGTATCGCCTCTTCGGGGGCCTATGCGACAGGCCCAGGCTACCGTGCGGACTTCACGAATGCGCAAAGCTATGCTGGAAATGCTGCGAATATGATACCAAACCACCCCCAGCAGCAGCATCCATATAGCCCTGCGCCTGACATAGTCAATGTCCCTGTCGTCAATCGACCTGGACCTGATTCCGTTTCAAACATGACCCCAAACGATTCTATCCATGGCAGCAATTTCATGAACAATGCTCACGCAAGTTTCCCACCAGTCGGACCGACCATGGACCACGTCGATCCCTCTGACGAGTATTCTGGCCGACGCAGTTCTCACGACGTTGGATCGCTGTGGGAGGCGTTTAGTGGCTTAGCCAGTGTCGACATGAACATAGACGAGGACGAACTGTTAAGCGGCTTCAACTCCTTTGAGGCTCAGGCGCTCGAAAACCCACCGAACAGCTGTACGATCTGCTAATTGCTGGCCAAATAGATTTCGAAAGAAGCGCCAAGTAAGAAAATAAGTCCGGTAAGAGGCGGCTATCTGCTTGAACTTCATCAACACTGTTTGCAGTTCAGACGTTGCGAGGTGCTGTAGCGTTGGCTCGAATTTATGGTAATGCTTCTTTCTGTATACCTTAAATATTTAACACTTAACTAGACGCTCATTTGAATAACAATTGTATAGAATTTCGTTGAGCACAGGCAGACCATATCTTTAGGAGTGTAACGGATGACTTGATGATAATATATGAGCGATGCTTGTCTTCCTAGGGTCAGGGTCTACGACCGAATTAAGAGAGCCGCGCCGTACATTGAAGAAAGCGCGTAAGTACGAAACTCCAGCCGTCTGGCGCAGGCTCGCCGTATGCATTGCAATGCGCCCGTTGTACTCCTGTGGCTCGTCGCTCGTGTAGCTGGAAAGCCCGATCCAGTTGTAATCAGGCAAGACTTTGGCATCGATCCCGCGACAAACGATTATAGCTTCAATATTGAGCTGGGCACTCCTCCGCAAATGCTGACCGTGAACCTCGACTTCGCGTCGGCCGATTTGATAGTCAGGCAGGGTGCGAATCCTTGTCTGGAAACTACATGCTCTTGGCTCGAGCACTACAATGCCGTGAACCTCACTAATAGTCGGAGTCTTCACACCAATAACTCCTTCATATCCGCGCCACTTGCGTCAGATGGTTCAATTGTATCTGGATGGTGGGTGACAGACAACGTGCGGCTAGGCAACCTAGGCAGCGTGTTGGTCAACGATACCTGCGTATTGCTGAAGGAATCTTCGACAAGCATGAGCTCCGACAACGAATACAACAGTCTGAAGTCAAAAAACAGTCTCTTCGGGCTCGGGCCAAGAGGTTTGGAAGCCACCGTCACTTGGATCAGTGATCAAGGCTCGCCTGGCCCTACTTACGACAATCTGCTGTATAAGATTCCTGGGATCAGCCCTACGTTTTCCGTGTGGGTGGACCCCAACTCGCATACACGCGGCACACTGATACTGGGAGGCATAGATGAGAGCATGTATGTCAGTGGAAGCCTTCGTGCTCTGCCCATCGCCTACCCTGCGGCTACGTACGGAGGTCTCACCGAGCCAGTGTATCTCGGCGTGCCCTTCTATGGCATGTCGATGGTCGTGCGCGATGATTCCTCGAGCTGGAAGAGAAACTACTGGTTCGTGGGCGAGTCCATAGCTATTCTGAACAGTCGGGCACGCTTCTCGTTGCCCCTGCCAATGCTGAAACAGGTGGGCTCTATGCTTTCTGCAGAATGGGCTTCTACGGAGGGGATGTATCTCGTACGTTGCGATGTGCAGGGTGTGTTGTCGTTGGACTTGGGCTCATACGAGTTCAACGTTACACTTCAGAATCACTTGAAACCAATGAGTGCAGTGGGAACTGACGGCGCTGCCATATGCGGCCTTAATATAGGAGAGGCAGATCAAGTTCTGCTCTCCAACTCAGTTTTGAGGGAGCACTTTATCGCCGTAGACTACTCCGCGAACACAATCGCTTTTGGGGTCCAGAGTCCTGGACCGGACTCGGGCCAGCCCCAACGAGAGCATGCTTTGAACGGCACCCTCCCCACGGTTTCTGTGCCGGAGCTTGGGGCCAGCATCGACCCGTACGTCAGTATTTACGCGACGGAAAGCCAGAGCGCTACTATACCCGGTCCCCAATTTGCGCAGTCGCAGACTTACCAGTTCGTGCTCGGCAGCGAACCGCAACCGTCTGTACTGAATGCAGACAATTTTACGGCGAACAGCAGCATTTTTACGGGCTCCAAGCTCAAGAATGCTGCCACAGCGTCATCAGCGGCGCAGGCGTCGCTGGTGGCGACTCTACTAACCATCTTCGCAGCTATTTATTATTCTTCATAACGTTTGTACAACAAGATCACATTACTCTTTAGGCTAGTTTGTAAAGCACAGTAGCCTCCTCTTGGAGTAACTCGCTCGCCATACTGTAAGCATACTGTAAGGAGTGTGTGATCAACCTGAGCGAAATAACGGTCTGGACGTATCTCTCTGAAAACATCATGTACGATTAAGCTCACGAATCGCAATTTGTAGTAATGCACAAATATGTCCGAGCTAAGACCAAGATGCTTAGCTCGCCTATGATGGTAAATGCTCTAGACGCGATCACGAGCATACGAACCTCCTGCTAAGTAGTGACATCGATCTTCAGTAGAAGCCCACAGAGCCTCAGTTCTGAGTCTAAAACTGAACACATAATATACTGTATATAACTTGCGCACTCCTCTCACGGCAGGAGGTCCTTGGTAGTCCTGGATGGCAGCCATGATAAAACGCAGCAGCATAAAGCTCGAATAAAATAACTTTAAAGACGAATTTCGCAGCAACCAAGATCTGGTCAAGCTGTGCCACTCGCCCTCTGCGCCTAGACCCTAGGAGGGGCCCTCTGCCAAGTTAGTATTCTCTGCAGTCTTGGGGTTCTCCGGCTCACCAGCGGTCTCGGCTTCGTTCTGCCAGAAAGTCAAGTTGTCTCTTAGCAGCTTCATGATGAGCTTTGAATCATGATACAGCTCATCCGGAAGTGTGTCGAGCTCGGGTATGGCCTCATCGAAGGCTTGTTTCGCTAGAGCGCACGCGCGGCTCGCGGAATTGAGAACCTCGTAGTAGAACACACTGAAATTGAGTGCAAGGCCTAGACGTAGCGGATGTGTGGCAGACAGAGAGTCTCTTGCGATTTCGGAGGCTTCTTGGTATGAGTCATAGGCCGAGCTTGCTGCTTGGCTGCGCGCGTCGCCCTCGCTGAACTCGCAGATGTATCGATAGTAGTCGCCAGCCATCTTGAAGTAGAACACCTTCACCTCGACGTCCTGAGCATTGGGAATCAGCCGCTGTGTGAGGAGCTCCAGAACAACATTGGAGATCTCAGAAAGTTCGTTCTCGACTTTCTGCTTGACGGGCTCTACTATTTCGATATTGTGACGAACCGCGTCCGAGTCCTCCTCGTTGGCACGCTCTGCTAGCTCGTTGAGGAGCGTTACTGCTAGCCTCCAGCTGGCGCGTCGAGTTCCAATGACATTTTTATAGGCCACTGACAGTAGGTTTCGCTCTTCCATCGACAGCTCGTTGGACCCGAGGGCGACAGCCCGCATGTAGTCAGCCATCTCGTCGTAGCGCTCCGCGTGCTCAGCGAGACGCGCCAGAAGAGTATTCTGCTCGCGTTCAGTCAGACCCGTTGACTCGGACATTGCGCAGGTTCCCAGGAGGTGTCCGTGAACGTAGCCTAGGTCGCTTTAGAACAGAGAATTCCAAAAGGTGATTGCAGGGCTGCGGAACCGTTGAACCCTTCTCCCCTTGCTTACGCCAGGCAGAAGCGACCCGCAGAGGGCGAAGGTGGTGGCGGAGCGGGGCGAGAGGGAAGAGACAAGCGTGCTCTGCTGAGGATCAGCACCACCAGCTGATGTAAGGCGGGCTAACTCAAGAGGCGTGCTGATGAGGCTCCACGATGTAAGACTAGGGGGGAGTTCCAACTGTTAATTAGGGTAATAGTCTAGGCTGCCGAGCTCGCACACACCTTGGATTTTAGGCCGGCGAACTTCACGAGAGAGGCGCAGGGAGCACCTTTTTGTGAGCTACGTCCAAGGCGTGCGGGTACACGGAGGGCAATGGGTATCAGAAGCGTGTTCATACTCAACAAAGCGGGAGGGCTCGTATACCATAAAGACTTTGCGGACGTGCAGAAGCTTGGAGACTCTAATGACTATCTCGTTATCGCGGGAACCTTCCATTCCGTCCATGCTCTGACCTCGCGGATCTCTCCTAAAGGTATGCGGAGCTCTGGAATCCAGACAATGACGATGCCGGATTGCACGCTGCACTGCTTTCAAACCTTGACTGGCATCAAGTTTCTCATAATCACCGACCCGCAGCAGCAAAATACGGACACAATCTCCACGCAAATATATCAGATCTACGCTGACTATGTGCTGAAGAATCCTTTCTACACGCTCGACATGCCTGTGAGATGCGTGAAGTTTGATCGCGTTCTCAAGCGCTACGTAGATTCCATCGCCTGAATTAGGTGCATTGGCTCTACACAGACCAAGTCTTCCTAATATGGCGAGTCTGGACTGTGGCTAGTGTGCAACCCGTCAGTGGTTCTCGCTCACATCCTTTTGATGAGAGTTCTGTAACGCTGATAGCCTCAGCGGCAGCGGAGGCAGAACGCCGAAGCCTGCCATACTGCGTAAATTGAGGTGAGCACAGACGGATCCGCTGAGTGTCCGCGCAGAGCTCAACTAGCTGTGAGCTTCCATTCAACGTATTGTATTTGGTTATATGCTTGGCAAATGCTTTAGACGGTTGCATGGGATGCTTCAAAGTAGTCGCGAGGCAACCGGTACTTTGCTTCAGCGTAGATTCTAGCGCAAAGCTTCGTAATTAATGAAACCAACAACAGCAGTAGGCCTTGGGCTCAGCCTTTGCCACGATGCCTGCTTCGGGCATAACCCCTAGCGCCCCTATAGGATCTGTGGAAGCCCAGCAGAAAGCTAACGAGCGGTGGTTGCTTTTTCTAAAGCGAGCTATTGCGATTCCTTCGGCTCAGGCGGTTCGCAACCCTCGATGGGGTGGTGAGCTGCCCTCGTTGGGCTCATCACTAAAACTTAAACTTAATATACTAAGGGTGTATGCTACTTTTCTATGTTCCTCCTGTTCCCAATGCCGGGAGACCTCTCTTCGCGAAAAGAGTATTAAAAGACACAAAGTGAAAGAAGAGAGGCACGATGATGGAAGGCCTTGAACCTAAGAGAACGGTGAAGTTGGTATTCGCGCGAGTCTAAACGTAGAGCAGCAAACACACCACAGAGGCGATCAAAGAGCCGTAAAGGCTGGCACCGCGCATCGAGGCGGGTGCGCCGTTCTTCTGCTCGCGAGTAGCAGATGCAGTGGTTCCGGTTGCGGCCGCGCTCGACTGACCGAAGAACATGGTGGAGGCGGCGTTCGAGCCAATGGGCCCAACGCCTCCGCCGCCCTGGAACGAGCTCGTGGACTGGCTCTGGCTGCCAACTTGGCCAGCAGTGCCCCTCGGGGACACTGTAGAGCCCCTACCAACAGTGAAGAAGCTCGGGTAGTTGGTGGTGTAGAACGGAGCCAGGTTTGTCGAAGAGTAGCTGGCCGCCTGCGTGGCCGAAGGGATTCCGTTGGTGATGGCTTCGATGTTGGATGAAGTTGCGTTGAGGTTGGTCTTGGCGATGGCGACCTCGTAGTTCTCGAGATCGTAAACCACGTACGCCGATCGCAGGAAGGTGTCTCCCAGAATGAGGGTTCGTGACGGCAGCATTCCCACGAGGCACTGCTGGCTCGCTGAAGAAACCTGGAACAAAAACTCTTCGAACGGAACCTCGATCTCAATGCCTGAGAACTGGAACTTGAGTCCGCCGTTCAGGTTGCACGGCGCAAAGCACCCTCTCTGCGAGCACGAGCCGCCGATGGAGCCGACGATGACCTCGACGAACGGCTCAGGAAGCATCATGTAGGTAGTGCCAGAGTCGAGAAGAGCCTCCGTGGCACAGTCGACAAGCGTGTCCTCGTTGTCGTCCTGGAATAGTTTGATACCGTCCAGCTTGACCTGCATTTCGTTGGGCTTCGCTCCAGCGTAGCTGCTCAGAAGCGGCACTTTCTGGAGCGACCCGGAGTACTGCTCGTGATCGATGCCACCGAAGAGCAACGAGCCAGCTGAGGCGTCGACGCTGTTAAGCCACATAGAGTACGCGACCGAGCCGATGATGCCCTGCTCCTTCATTTGGATCGGAAGGTTCGAGTAGGTGGGCGAGAAGTTGCCCGACTGGTCGTAGGTGGTCACGATAGACTCGAGGCCCTTCAGGCCAATGCCCCAGACCGACGTCGTCGAGTCCGAAGCGTTGGCTATCGCAAAATTGGCATTTTTGATGGTGGCGCCGCCGTACGAGATGGTGTCCTGGCAGTAAGAGCCGTTCGCGAAGGTCCCGTCGCCGTACTGAATACTCAAAAGGGTGCTGTTCAGGGAGAAGGAGCTGGACTTTTCCGGGTCGAACATGGTGGAGCGGATGCATGTCAGGCCATCGCGGCTTGGCGACGATGGCTGCGAGTCGACGACTCTTGTGCACAAAGTGTTGTCGGTCGACATGACCCACAGATCACTAGACCCGGTGTCCACCAGCACTGAAACATTTTGATTATTGGAGCCGATATTAAGGCTGGCGCTGAACGAAGTGATCTGGTTTCTCATGACCAGCTCCACGGTGTTATCGGTGGCGCGCTTGTGGAGTTGCTCGATATGCACGTTGACTCTTTGCTGCAGACTTGGGCGAGTCAGGGGGAAGTGCAAGACGCCCTTCGGCAGTGATTCTGGCTGGTACGAGGCCTCGCCTTCGCCGAGAGCCGTGGCTAATGCGGCGGCAAGCGTCAGGAATGCGTTGGGATTCAGCATTCTTCAAATGTGTCTCTCAAAGTGAGGATGAGAATTGGGTCGAGGTTTCTTGCTGGCTAATCGAGCCGAAGATCTATCAAATGCTGGGAGTAGAAGGTGCTCCTAGATGATAACAGCGATGTAAGCTGCTGGGGGGAAGTTTTAAACGGTTCTAAGCGCCGCAGGGACCAATGCTCCACAGTTTATACGGGTAGAGGTGGTAAATTTAGAATCGGAACAAGTTGCGCCTCCTCGGTGCTGCGCGCTCCTAAACCTACCCTTAAGTCAGAGAGGAAACCGTCCGGGCTGCCATATGGGAAACCCCAGCCACATTGCGAGAACTGGGTCCGACACATTGCATTCAAGAATGTAACAGCTTTATACGCATCACACAAAGGTGGTGCATCGGTGGGCCCAATTGTCACGGCAGCTACCGGTCTTTTGCTAGCGCATCGAGGGGACCCTTGATTGTTTTTGCTTCACTTGCCGCCGTGCGGCATTACCCGCTTACTCAGTTGACCCCGGTCGGCCAACGTCTTTCTCGATGCGCCTTCCGCCGCTGTGCTCCGCCCCTGCCTCGGAGTTCGAAGTAAACAGCGGGAGGACCCGGACGCTTACGGCATGCAACTAGGATAAACAAGCTCTTAATAATTATGTTTTAATTGGTGCGACTAGTGCCATCGTGTTATCGACGATTGTGCATGCCGGCGGTGCATGGATCTTGACTACGCTTTGGTCTCTGCAATAGTGACACTTCCGAGCGATGGAGATCGATCGTATTTGCCCCTTAATCGGGGCAGGACATTAACCCTTTGCCGTAATCGTGGCTAATTTATACAGCCGTAAAGTACTGCCGCACCCCCGTGGTCTGCGAAATCCAAGCCCCGTGGGCGGAGGACCGCGGCGGACCGAGAATTGGCAGTCCCGGCGGTCTTGAGCGCCCCGTTTCGCTGTCTGTCTATTGCCTCTTTTGAAAAACCTCTATAGAATTATCCCAATAACCTAGCCTTAGGCAGCTTCAATGCCAGTCTCAAAGAAATTACGGTGGATCAAAGCTGAGGTGCGCTTGTGAGACAAGAGAAATGAGAGAACCCCGCAGCACGCACAAGTAGCAATGTGGGGCTCTGTTTCCGCAAAATTATTCAAAATTACTAAATGCTAGTTCTTGGCACTGTCTGCATTGGATGTGGTGTGGGGGTCGCTCCGTGGGGGGGGCACGGTTGAGGGCCAGGCCAGCCCTCATGCAAGAGACCGGAGCCCGGCACCAATCGAGAGTGGCAAAAGCCAAGGCGGGTGCTAGTGTTGGTTGAGATTGCCTCTCAATTTTAGCTACACCCACTCAATTTTTTTCGCCCATTCGCAGGCCCTCTGTGTTCGTTCGTTCGGCCTCACTGACCAGACCAGGTCAAGCCTGAACACATGACTTTATATGGTCACGTCCCACGACTCCTTCAACTTAGCCTGACCGTAGTGATGGGAATCGAATGGACCCAAAGCCGTTCCGGTGCACCTATGATCCCGAGCTGAGCAAGAGTAAGAGCAGGGGCAAGAAGCCGGTTTTTACGCGTGCCAGGCTCGACAAAAGCAGTGGAGATCCCCGCTTGAGCCAGTCAGGTTCGCGTTATGGCAAAAGAGTAGTCCCATCGGCGGCCCTGCCTCCCCCAGACTTTGCACGCGACTATTGGAGAAAGAACCCCAGAAGATGTCTCCTCACAGGCATAAGTCCTCTTGTTTCGCGCACGAGGCTCCTCGACGTGATGCGCCAGTTTGGGAGCGTGCAAGAATGCCGCATCGTGATCTCCGAGACCACAGGGGCCTCACTGGGCATTGGCTGGGTGTTGTTCGGTAGCAGCGAAGCTCGCGCGGCCCATAAACTAATGGAGACCGGGGCGCAAGGCGCGTTGGGTCTCGAGACCGATGGGGACTTGATTGTGAGGCTCGATACCGATGGCAGTCTTATGGCTAGCGTCCAAAAGGAGAAAGAAGACTCTTTGCGAAGCTCGTTCGAGGAACTGCGCGCTGCCGAGCTGCGCGCCAATACTAGAGCTCGCGAAGAAGCAGAGGCGGAATACCTGGCCAAAGATCTCCAAATCGTGGAGCTCCGTCCCCTGAGCGTCGCGCAGAACACCATCTGGTTCAACAAATTTATCGGCCAGGAGGGAACATACGTTATGATCAGAGACATTTTCCTATCCCCCAGAAGGCACCGTGCGGAGCACGTCGCCGATGCCTTCCACGCGTTCCCGTTCAAGCATATTGCTGTCAATCGAGCGGGCTTCTACGTCTGCTTTGATTCGCCACGCGACGCGCTGGATTGCTACACAAAAATGCATCGTAGGACTATACTAGGCACTACCATAAAGTTGCTGGCAACGCTGAAGGGGCGGCGGTATAGCTCCTCTGAGGTGTTGGAACTCGCTAGGCGCCGTGGAGACGGCACAGACGGCGGCATAAATGGTCATGAGAGCGAACATAGTGGATTTAGTGACCGACAATCGTCTGTGCGAGACCAAGCCGCCGCCATCGAAGAGGCGACGACAACCCTGCTGGTCGACGTCAAGAACCACGTCAAAAAGGCCTTGTGGGCCAGTGTCTTGTCCTCCTTCGTGTCTGAAATTGTACAGAGAGAGCTTGAGAAGGCCTCGAACATCAAATCCTTAGAGGCCGCTGCTGCCGGGGACGACAGCCGCGACGCCAGCCGCGACGGCGTGGAAGACACCTCTAAGGACGCCACCCCGTCGTCAAACGGGGCACCTAATACCCCCACGCTCTCCGATGCAACGCACAGTAATGAGCAACTCGTCGGCTTTGGCACGCGCAGAGGCGGCTCAGTAGGTATGACCGCGCGCGCCCTGCCTGGCTATGGGATAGTCCGGCCATTGACGCACTTGCCCGGACTGAAGATCAGGAAGCGAATGTCGACTGCGCCCGCGGCCAGCTCTCCCGTGGCGAAGCGGCGAAAGGCGCTGCAGGTGACTGCGCCGAACAGCTACATAAGAGCGCCCATCGACGCGACGCTGAGATCTGAAGAACCAGAC
The DNA here is from genome assembly GCA_004124955.1 of Starmerella riodocensis. Lineage (NCBI taxonomy): Eukaryota > Fungi > Ascomycota > Dipodascomycetes > Dipodascales > Trichomonascaceae > Starmerella > Starmerella riodocensis. Next base: position 64,196 of record NRDT01000031.1, read on the forward strand.
GAGCCCAGCGTCGTAAAGCCCGGCGGCGGCAAGGATGAGCACGATACCCAACACCACATTCGTAAGTTTGCTGCTAGAGGTGCTCATGCACGCGGTTCTGACGCCCGCGAGAGCGACAGCGACATCATGAGGGAAGGATCCGCCAGCGCGGGCGAAGAGGCCGACGAGGAGGCCACTGGTGAAGATCGGGCTCGGATTCAGCACCCCACAGGCGAAGCGCTACTTGCTGGCGAGCATGACGTTTCCGATTCCATGGAAGGCCTTGAGGAGGACTCCTCTGAGGTAGAGACTGATGAAGAGGAGCGGGGGATGAACTTAGCCTCTTGCGAGGTCAGCACCAGTATTCACCCTCCGCTCGATTTTGGTTACCGCGATATTCAGCGACTCGTGAGAACGCAGGATGATCTACTGGCTCTCAAAACCGAGCTGCGGAAGCACATGATACCCAAGGCCACCGACGCCGAAATCTACGACATGCTCTTGAATGAATACCACCCCAAACAGCTGGCCGATGGGACCATTGGCTGGCCCCGATCATCTGTGGTGGTGCCCTTCCGGTCGGCACCATACAGAGACATATCCGATGATGAGCGGCGTGAGTATCTTCCGAACTTGGGTCCTGGCGTTCCCAACGAAATAGTTCAGAGCTACAAGGAGCGGCCGCTCTACGAAGGGCCCGACGAGATCGAGGAGGAACTCCGCACCGATACGCGCGCCCTGAACGTTTCGCGAGCCGCGTTCGGAGCGAACGCAGACCTTTTTGCGGATGACAACCTGAGCAAAAATGCCAAAGAAACCAGACTGGCTCGCTCAGCCATCCACGACTGGGGGCTGTACGCCAACGAGATCATTCCAGCCAACGATTTCGTCATCGAGTACGTTGGCGACATACTGCGGGATGAGTATGCCGAGATCCGGGAGCGGCACTACGCTCTGGAAGGCATCGACTCCACCTATTTATTCAGACTGGACAATGGTACAGTCATCGATGCGACTAAGCGGGGCAACGGAGCGCGCTTTATCAACCATAGCTGCGACCCCAACTGCATCGCGCAAGTGTTCGACTACGAGGGCTACAAACGGGTCGTTCTGTTCTCGCTAAGAGACATCGAGATCGACGAAGAGCTCACTTTCGACTACAATTTTGTTAGGTCGCAGGACGAAGACGGAAAAGTGCGCTGCGCGTGCGGCGCCACAAACTGCCGTGGGTGGCTCATGTGAAGAAAATAAATAAAGGCTTGTAGTACATACACATTACTTTCAGAAATTTGGTTGTACAAAACTTTGTCGCAGTCCAACGGGCACAGATGTTATTAAAGAGTATTTACTTTCATGCCAAGGTGAGCACGCGCCTAAAGTCGATTTTAGTTGTCTCTGCACTGTCTCAAGGCCGTTGATTGCAAATTAAGAAGAGCAGCGCCTGCTTACTGCAGCTCTCGCATGTAGGTGCATATGTAGACAGGGAGGGACTGCATGGATGCGCTGGACTGTGACTAATCAGACCACTTGCATTTTCGAGGCGCCCTTCGCACTATGAGAGTACACCTCGCGCAGCTGGATTGTGCGTGCGCGGCCTGGCATTAATGGGCAAAAAGGTCAAGGATTTCGAGAAGTCCAAGCTCAAGGTCGGCAAAAAGAAGCCCGAAAAGTCGAATGCGACTAACACATCTTTCCAAGCCAAAAGCCTGGTGCTCAAGTCGCAAAACAGAGGCCCCGGACTAGATACCTATTTGGCATTGGTCCGCCACCACCAAGCCAACACGAGGAGACAGGCTCTAGCCAATGTAGGCGAGGTGATGCACTTGAATCAGTCTATGCTGGGCGAAGTGCTGAGAGCCGTGTCACCCCTGATGGTAGACCCAGACCACCAAGTGCGGATGGGATTGGCCGCTTTTCTGGGCCGCGTCGAGCCGACCGTCTGTGCTCCCTACGTGCCGCTCTTGGCTGTGCATGTGCATGCCGCTATGACCCACATCGTCCCCGGCATCCGCGCGGACAGCACGCGCTTTCTGGAAATCATGCTTTCGACGTGCCCCGAGGAGTTTGTGCGCAGGTCGTTCGCAAAGACGCTTTCACTCTACTTCCCCCTTCTGGGCTGGTCCCTGGAGGGCAAGACACAGGCTGGCTCCGTGTCTTCAGTGCTGTCGCTGGGGAAACTTGCTCCTAAGGCACGCGCGAGCCACCTGGCATCGCTCAGTAAGCTTCTCCAGTGTGCGCTGAGCCAGGGCGAGCCCGACACGGCGGTGCTCTATCATCCAGACACGCGGGCTTTTGTCATACCGAGCGTGTCCAGTCCTTTTGACGCCGAGATAGCCGACGATGTAGTGGCCCGCGAGGAGGCGCTCGACGGCTTCAGAGAGCCATTGCGAAGGGGCCTGACGTCCGCAAGCAAAGAAGGTGGCGAGACCGGCCGCATTGCCGCTAAGATTCTGGCACAAGTTGCTTGACTTGGAATTTGGCAGACACAAGAGCCTAGCGCGTCTGCCATGTGGTGTACACTCCGTGCGTATTGTTGGAAGCCGGAACCGGATCAGGCAGTTGTTGCCTTCTGGTCGCCGCTGAAGAGATTGAAACCAGTGTTCTTGGAACTCTCGAGCTGGGCTACCGAGGCCACCCAATTCGCATCTCTTAATAGCTGGGTGAAGTCCTCAGCCCAGATGGGCACCTTTTTTTTAACTTCCTCGTACGTGCTCTCTCGCGTGCAGTACTCTCTTATCACATCGCCCGTAGCGAAGTCTATAAATATTCTGGTATCCCGGATGCGGAAGGCGACGTTGTCGACCCGCACGTACAACCGCGCCAGCACAAAGAGGCAGTTCGGCATAACTCGGATCTTGGCGGTGTACGTGGCCAGCCCGAAGTCGCCGAGCTCGTCCTCGTAGAGCTGCACTTCATCGAAGAACAGGATTGGCTCCGGTTTCTTGAGCTCCTCGTAGGGGATGGTCAGGGCCGTTGGCGCGAAGCGGTCTGGCTCGCAGGTGCATTGGTAGTTAGTGGTGTACGTCCAGTCAAAGGGCCTGTGGACCTTGTCCACGTCGTAGTCGATCTGGCCGGGAACGGGGGGCACTTCTTTCTTGTGCTTAATCTTGCTTGCCTTCCAGGCATCCGAATGCGCGACCTTCAGGATCTTCGTCTTCCCATTGTAGGACTTATCCACACTATCCAGCGCCTCGACGGGATCAATTGAGATCTTCGTCTGCGTGGGCTTGTGCACTATCTCGAGCCGGTTCTTGCCGAACACCATTTCGGGCATCGGTATCCCGAGCGAAGCCTCGAGCTTGTCCAGCTCCACAGTGTCCAGAATCGGCGCCTTCTCAGTGGCGACCTCCCACGCCTCATTAGTCCACCGCATGGAGCGCTCCGTTCTAACGTGCTCCCTCTCCTGAACGCGTGGTGCTCCGGATCTACGCTGCGTACCCTAACGGAGTGGTGCGGCACGACTACGGCACGCCTTTCGCCATATGCGGCCCGGGCGCTTCCCTGTGCAGATCAAATAAACAGCGACTTGCAATATGAATTCAATTGGTGGCAGCAGTGTATGCGCAGGGCTGGCAAGGCTTCTGTGCTTCGGAAGGAGCGAAGCAAGGTGCGCCAGATGAGGTACATACGGTGCGGTTTCTCCAGAGCCATGCACTACGGAAGTATTAAGCTACATTCAGGAATATAATTAGGTGTTCAGCATCATACCAGTGTAACACCACTCGCAGGTGCACACAATCGAGCCATTGAGCTCAACAGGAGGCTTCCACCTACTCTGTGCGCTCCAGCGACTTCACGAGCACTGAGATAGCGCCTGGCCCACGGCCGAGGCTGCAGGACGGGGCGGGGGGTGAAGGGGGGGTAGCCGGATGCTGGGCTAGATGGGAGTAGAGCGAAAGCTCCACGTGACTTTATAAACGCAGGCTCGGTCGCAGGGTGTATTATTAATTAGGGCGAATAATTTTTTCACGCACTCACGTTCTTGGGACCTTCGGATCGAAACACATTGAAACATTCCCAGCGGTTAACTTTTTGAGCAGATGGCGATCAGCAAGAACAACCCAATCCAGAAGAACCACTTCCGAAAGCACTGGCAGGAGCGCGTTCGCGTGCACCTTGACCAGGCCGGACAGAAGAAGAGCCGCCGCGTCTCAAGGGCTGCCAAGGCGGCCCTTGTCGCTCCGGCCCCGCTCGACAAGCTGCGTCCGGTCGTTCGTGCGCCCACCCAGCGCTACAACCGCAAAGTTCGCGCTGGCCGTGGCTTCACCTTCGAGGAGCTCAAAGCCGCTGGCGTCGCCCCCAAGTACGCCCGCACCGTCGGCATTGCCGTCGACCACCGCCGCATCAACCGCTCTGTCGAGGGCCTAGAGGTCAACGTCCAGCGCCTGAAGGAGTACCTTGGCCGCCTCATTGTGTTCCCCCGCAAGGGCGACGCCCCTGCCGCCACCCAGGTCTCTGTTGCCGCCACGCTGCCCATCACTAACTCCAAGCCGTCGGTGTCCACCAAGGCCGTCGCTGACGTCGAGTCCACAGATGCGTTCCGCACCCTGCGGAAGGCCTTCTCCGACAAGCGCCACGCCGGCAAGCGCGAGAAGAAGGCTCGCGATGCCGCCGAGGCCGAGAAATAAACCTAAAGTATTTGTTGCTCCGCAAAACATAATATATTCCTTGATAAGCTCGTCATTCATGACTTCCGATCGATGCTACCCGCCAAGTTTCAGGCCTATGTACAAGATGTGCTTCCTTTGGGTATTACTAGTTTGAGGTGCTCAATCAGACTAACGCGTCCTCACAGCGAATTATCTTGTCTGCGTTATTTCGACTTTGATTGAGCCTTTTAACTTACATATCCTAACTGCATCGAAGGAAACGCTCATGTCTGGTAATTTTATGTACTGTGCCTCCTCAGTGCCGCAGTGAGCGCTGCTGGAGCCGACTTTTGTGTCTTTTCAAGTTACCGCCAAAATTCCGCAAAGAGCCTGCGCGGGAGCCAGCGCTAGAGCCAGCGCGCAGCCCAGTCGAAGCGGTTTCACGGGTAGCACGCCTTGAATGCACTGCGCGCATCGTACCCACACTGCGAGGGCCGCAACCAAGAAACGCCCCGCGACTCCTCACGGTCGCTGGTGATGAGTTGTTTCCAATGACTGCTAATTTTGGAAGCAAGGGGTTACGAACCGGGCCGCGCCGGGTATGACCTCGACCTGGAGCGGCGCACACGGGTAGGACTCGCCGTCAATGCTCAGCAGCTGGTTCTCAACCAGAGGCGTCAGGCGGTAGGCGCGCACCTTTTTGTAAAACGGGATCGAGGCGACGTGGGTGCCGGTTTCGAATTTTGCCAGCGCGAGCAGTGACCGCACCCGTCCGAAGCTGTTGTCCCACACAATCAGATCGATAGCGCCGTCCAGCGGATCACATCGCGGGAATACGTGGGCGTCGCCCGAGACCCAAGGCATTTTGCCCGCGTAGAACATGCTCAAGTCCTTGTGCGTCTCGGTTTTCCAGCTCGCAGGGACGGGCTCGTCGACCTTGGGGGAAGGCGCGGGCTGCTGCGCGCCACTAGACTCGAGCTCCTCGTAGGCGATCTCGCAGGGGTACCGGTTCTGAACGAGGCTCTTCCACACGATGCCCACCGTGAAGCGCGCGCCGCCCATCCACCTCAGGTCCTCGGTGCCGAGGTCGCAGTCGGCCACAATGCCGTACGACTGGCTCAAAAACGAGTAGAAGTAGTTGCGGCCCTGGCTGATGCCCATGATGTCGGCCGGCTCGGCGAGTCCCTTCACGATCCCGAGGGCCGCAGCAGCCCAGTCGTCCACTCCCTGGTTCAGACTGTTGCACATGGCGTTTCCGGAACCGCCGGGAAGCTGGGCTAACCCAAAGTGGGCCAGCGCCTCCTTGCTGTCGGACTCTCTTCCTGCAAGCCCGTTCAGGACCTCGTGCGGGAGCCCGTCGCCGCTGACCGAGACGATGGTGTCGTGGCTCTCCAGCGGCAGCTCGCGCACGATCTTCACGGCGTGCCCCGAGTATCTCGTGGTCACGACCTTGGTTTTGAGCCCCGCAGCCTGGAAGATCGGCGCGGCGCGCTTCGCGTAGTACCTGGCGGCCTTTCCCGGACCGCTGTGCGGGTTGATCAGAACAAAGATCGGCAGCCGCTGCTTCGGCCGGTGACAGCCCGCGTACGCGCGCGCCAGGACGCGCTCAACAACGCTTCCGGCCTCGTCTGAGTCGGTGTCGTCTGTCAATGGGTGGCCTGCGGCCGCACCGGCGCTCGAGGCGGAGCGGCGGTCCGCGGCCGCCAGCCGGATGAGCTTCTGCGCCAGGCGAAACGGTTTGGAGACGCGGTCGAGATACTTGACGAGATAGTGGTCAATCTGCTGCTCCTCGATGTCGAGAATATCCACGAACCTGATTTTGCAATGCCTCACGGAGAAGCACGAGAACAGGCCCGCGGGCTGCTCGGGCTCCAGGTCGATTCCATCCGGCGTCAACCTCCCGCGAGCGATCATTGGAGGTGTGGAGGGTTCGGAACGCGTCCGCCGCCCGCGTCACTTGTGGCGCGCCCTCCCCGTCCAGAAGCTATACCTAAAAAAGGAAAAGTTGCACTCCACTAATTAAACATCCGTGCGCGGCTTGTGTGTACGGAACCGGATCAATGGACCCCGTTATAGCTCCGTGCGTGGCCTAGTTGATCGGCGAGTTTGCGAACGCTTCGGCAGCGCCACAAATTCGAGCTATGTACATTGCAGTTTAAATTTTGATAAAGATACAAGAGCAGCAGCATGCCAGCATGCTGCTACCACCCAAACAGGCCAGGCATAGGGGTGCCTCCTAGCTCAACACTTTACTGTTGGCGGGATGATGGACGAGGCGATAGCCGAGCGTGTGGAGCACCAAGGGCGCCTTGGGCTGGGGGCGCCTGACCACGAACTGGGCGCTGAATGTGAACTCTTCGGGCGGCTCGAAGCCGAGCCGAACCGTTCCAGCCGTGTTTACAAGCATGTTCAGCGTGTCCTTGTCCCCGTTGGGGAACGGCTGCACGTCGAGCCCCTGCAGCTCGTGCGACATCTTGGGCGAGCGCGCGATCATCTCGCTGAACCCGGGCGTCCCGGCGAGAGGCGTTCCGTTCCAGACGATTTTGGTCTCCGGAATGATGGACTTCGGAGGCGACGACCCGCTGTCGATCTCGGTGAAGAATTGCTTCGCGAAATCGAGGCCCTCGCGCAAGGTCGCGTCGAACAAACTGTGCATCTGCATTGGCAGAAAGGCAAGGAAGTAGAAACCGTGGCACTGACGATAGAAAGGTCTACGGTGCAGCTGGGCACCAAGGTAAAGCCTTAGAAAGACACAGACTTGCTCTATACGCGATGGCTAGCGTGACTTATATTAACTGCTGCAAGTGCGCCCTCTCGCTTCTACTGCTCCCACTGTTCCCACTGCTGCTGCTGCTGCTGCTGCTGCCGCCGCTGCTGCCGCTGCTACTGCCAAAGTTTGATGCGCGACAAACGTCACCCTCCTGGTCAAGGTTAGCACGGTCTTTCAGAGTGACCGTGCGAGGTCAGCGATTACAAAGCACTGTCAAACGAGCCTTGGCCCTCCTCAGGCTCTCGTCGCGCACGTTTCGGGGCGCCGAAACTGGGTTCGGGCCGGCGGCGGTCCCCCCGAGCTAGTTTGCATGATCAGAAAAACACCTCGCTGCAGGAGAGCGACCCTTGACCTGGTTTTGATCTGGGTGCATGGGACAGGCCTTCTCGTGCAAGCCTCAGTTTTGCAGGGCGCGAGGCGGTTCGGAGCAGAGAGCTGTCACCCAACCCCAGCGGGCTTAGTCAGGCAGAACGTGGTAGGAGCCGAAACCAGCCGCAAGCAAGAACGGGCCCCCCCCGCGGAAAAGCGACAAGGCCGGCGGAGAGAGGATTCTTGGGCGTCCTTCGCAGATTGGGGCGCCTTGGCCGGGGCTGCTGCTGATCGAGGTTCCCCGCGATTTCTCGCGGAATGAGGGGTGTGCATGTGCGGCCTGTCGCGCGACCCTCTAATTTTTTTTTCGCTCAGAACCCTTTCTTATCGCTGGGACCCACAGGCCAATTTGGAGCTCTGGTGCATAGGCGTGGTAGGGTCCGACCACGGTGCCTCCCCTCAACCCTGGCCCACTGTTCCTACAAATAACAGCGTGAGGTACGGTTGACACATTGAGGATTTTTGTAAACAGCCGACAGAGCGCACCAGGACAGAGGAGAAATTCCCCACGGACCATTCGGGCCGCATTGTAGAGCAGCGAGACAGCGCATTCTCCAGGCGAGCGTCGTGCCGTAATACTATTCGCAGACGGCCTGTCCGCACTCTGATCTTATTGATTTTACATCCCAACTCGAAGCCATTCCCTTTCCTCCACTTTCGGCGGCGGAGTTTGTACCCCCCAGCGAGGCGCCCTTACTGAACAAGCCTGCGACGCACGCTCACAGAGAGGCTCTTTTTGTTGCCGTGCATTGAGAAGGAACACTCTCAGAATTCGGCAGCGACGAACCGAGTGCAAGACCGCACTGCAGTGAGACTTTTCCAGCTTCTCGTCCGCGCCCAAAATCCCAGCGATCCGCCAATCAGCGGCCGGGAACTACTCAGGAGCTCTGGCTCCCGCATTTGATTGTACACCAGAACCTAAAAGAACCCCAGAGATACCACGAAGCTCAACATGAAGAGATTGGGGACGAGCTACGACATTCGCCCCGCGAAATCCGAGTTCGACGAGCCCGGCGCACACGGCGCGTCCAAGCACCACTGCACGGCAGACTACCTGCGCTACCGTGCTAGCAGCGCGGGCAAGAACGGCAAGCAGAACGGCAAGCCAAACGGCAAGCAGAACGGCAAGTCAAACGGCAAGTCAAACGGCAAGAGCGACGTCTCGGCCGAGAGCAAAGGCAACGAGCACTACTTCGAGCGTCTAGAGGCGCTCTTTGGCGAGTGGGAGAAGCACGGCCACAAGATGTTCGACAAGCAGAGCGAGAGCCTGCTGCGCTTCGCCCGAGAGGTGCAGCAGGAGATCGTGCAGGGCTCGATGGCCAAGGCCGAGCAGATGGTCAAGTACCTCGAAACGACGGCGATCGGCCACGAGATCAAGGATCTCGAGCTTGTCGAGAAGATCGGCCGCGCCATCGACTACGTAGACTCCGCCGTCGAGGAGTCGCGCCTCTCGCTCGCGATCCAGACCGCGCTGTCCAGCGCCTGCGACCGGCTGCTCGACTACCACGAGCTCCCCGAGCCGTGGCAGGAGAACCCGTACATCATGCGCGGGTACCGCTTCTCGCAGACGCCGCTCGACTGTCTGCGCTCGATCTTCCTGTGGCACAACGAGACGGCGAACATATGGACGCACCTGCTCGCGTCCTTCATGTTCGTGGGGCTCGGCCTGTTCCACCTGCCGTCGACCACGTCGTGGCAGATGGGCAGCTGGCTCGACCGCATGCCGATGATCCTGTTCGTCGTGGCCGCGCTGGAGTGCCTGCTCTGCTCGGTGACGTGGCACTCGTTCAGCTCCATCTCGCATCTGGGCACGAAGCAGTGCATGGCCTGCGTGGACTACACGGGGATCACGGTGTGCATCTGCGCGTCCATCCTGACCACCGAGTACAGCGTTCTGAAGTGCCACCCGTTCGCGCAGGCCTTCTACATGTTCATCACGTTCGTGTGCGGCGCGTTCGGGATCGTGCTGAACTGGCACCCGAAGTTCGACTCCACGGGAGCGCGCCCGCTGCGCGCGCTCTTCTTCTCGTGCTTCGCAGTGTTCGGCGGGCTCTGCGGCGTCCACGCCTGCTTCTACCGCGGGATCCCGGAGACGCTCTCGTACTACTACCCCGTGCTGAAGAGCCTGGCCTGCTACGGCACCGGCGTGCTGTTCTACGCGACGCTCTTCCCCGAGCGTTTCTTCACGGGCATCTTCGACTACTGCGGAATGTCGCACAACATTTGGCACACGTTTGTCGTGGCGGGAATCTACTACCACTACAAGGCTATGATCGAGATCTTCGAGACTGCGGTGAGCGAGGTCTGCCCCTTCTGAGCTCAGCCCAGCTCAGCTCAGCCCATAACTCATCCTCGACTCTGCCAAAGTCTTGGTCCTTGACCGCACATATTTATTCTTATATTAAAGACACAGACAAAAACACAGGAACAAAAGCAGGGAACGTCAGAAGGAACAAATGTAAAGTGCATTCAACCCATAAATTACACGGAACTTTTTTTTTTCACTCACTCGGACCCCGTCACTCGTGACCGGTCGTCCATTTTGGAAAGCACGTAATAATACCCGTTGCTGCGCAGAGAAAAGTAGCTGAGACATTCATCCACGCACGAGGTGCATCACGGAGAGACATTACGTAGCGAGGTATACGAAAACAAACTAGAACCTAGGATTCACACTAGCAAGACCCCGAGCAAACAAAAAAAAAGAACGCGGTCGACTCTTGCGCGCGCGCTCTTTTCGCTCGACAAGCCGCTCTGCGCCCGCGACAGAGAGATATGAGCGGCACTTTGTAGCGCGGCGCGCGCGTTGCCCCTAGCCCCTTACGTCGTGAGGGCAGTCTTATCTCTTAAGGCGTGCAGTGCGTGTGCGTACGGGGGATGATTAGACCTCGCATCGAGGTACGGGCTGGCGGCAAGGGCTCGGGCTCGCCGCGGCGATTCGAGCGGACGCTTCGAGCGAGCTAATTTGGCACCCACCGTATAGCAAGCGATAGATCGGGCGGCCGCTGCATTTTGGCGCTAGCCGCGAGCGAATTGACGCGCCTGCAGATCGAGGAGCGCAGCAGCCTGCGGTGGAGGTAGCGGTATGTAGTGCCGTGCGGGTTCCGGGCAAGCCGGGAGCCCCACCGCCCCTATCTAGTAAGGCCCGGCTTACTTAGTACTAATAAGCAGGCGGGTGCAGGAAGCGCGGTGCGAGACGACCCGCTCAGTATCTACAACCGCGCCGAGCAAGCGCGAGCCGGCAACCAAAAAGACATTCCAACACTATCCTCGTCCCCTCCTTCCTCCACGACGCAGCGCATGGAGGCAGACACAGCAGCGGCACGCGGCCGCGACGCGCGGAGCGCGACGAGCGACAACGGTCCCGGCGATACCGGCGCGCCCTCCAGCGGGAGCGGCAGCCAGGGCGGCGAGCGCGAGGGCGCGGGGCGAAGACGGCAGTCTGGCGCGGGCCGCGTCGTGCACGACGCGGCGTGGCCGCGCGACGCGATGCGCGACGCGCTCCAGGCGGCGGGCCACGCCGGCGCGCGACAGGGAGAGGGGCTGTTCATCAAGCGCACCACGCAGAGCGAGATCGACTTCTACCAGTGGATTGTGAACCGGCCGAGCGGGCTTTCGTCCTTCGTGCCGCTGTTCATGGGCACGCTGTGCGAGCAGGTCGCCGAGCCTCCAACACCGGCACTGGCCGCGCGGGCCGGTGCCGCCGCCGGTGCTCCTGCCGGTGCTCCTGCCGGTGCTCCTGCCGGTGATCTCGTGGAGCCTGGCGAGATGCGGCCGCTCATAGTGCTCGAGGACCTGTGCGAGGGCTTCGAGCAGCCGGCCGTGCTCGATGTGAAGCTCGGGAGCCGCCTGTGGGACGACTCCGCGACGCCCGAGAAGCGCGCGCGCCTCGAGGAGGTGGCGCGCACGACGACGTCCGGCTCGCTCGGGTTCCGCATCGCCGGGCTCACCTGGGTGAGCCCCGAGGGCGAGCGCGTGCGCCGCGGCAAGGAGTACGGCCGCGAGGCGACGGCGGCCAGCGTCGGCCAGTACCTCGCGGCGTTCTGGCCGCAGCTCGAGTCGAACGACTACATCTACAGCGCGCTGCTGAGCATCATCGCGCAGCTCGAGCAGCTGGCGCGCGCAATGCTCGAGGAGCCGCTGGAGCTCCACTCCGCGAGCGCGCTCATCCTGTACGAGGGCAGTCTCGACGCGATGGAGCGCAAGGTCGAGGCGCGCAACCGCGCGGGGGAGGCGGCCGGCGGCAGCGCGTCGGGCAGCAGCGCGGCGGGCAGCAGCCGCGCCGGGAGCCGCGCCGGGAGCCACGCTGGAAGCCGCGCCGGGAGCTCGACCGGCAGCGACGCGGGCGCCGACGAGAGCTTCGAGGGCGACAAAAATAAGCTGGTCGACGTCCGGCTGATCGACTTCGCGCACACGACGCGCGCGGCGCAGCCGGACGCCGACGTGCTGCGCGGGCTGCGGAACCTCATCGACGAGCTCGCGCGGCTCGTCGACGGCGCCGCCGCGGTGCCCGCCGCGGTGCCCGCATAGGGTGCCCGCATAGAGGCTTGGACCCGCCTTCAAGTCTACTCCGTACATAATAAGCATTTAGAGCGCGAGCCCGCCCTGTCGTATGCGCGCGCACGCGCGCGTGCGCGGGGGCGGCCGCTTCGACGCGCAGCGTGTTCCCACTACCGGCTTCTCCGTCCACACTAGCGGCGCCCTCCGCCGCCTTAGACCCCAACTCTTTCTTTTTGGGGTGTAGCCTGCGGCCCGCACGTTGTGCGCACATCGCTGCGTCCTGCGCAGCGCAGTGGCGGCGTTGGCGGCGCTGGCAGCGCCGGCGCCGGCTGCTTATCTGTAGGCGCGTCCCTCTAGGGCGGGGACGCCCTCGCGTGCGTCCCTCGCGGGCCATCTCCTCCACCCTCGTCCCTCCAGTCGTTCTGTCAGCACCCTCTTTCGCGCGCCTCAACCAACCACCACAGCCGTGAAAAGAAAAGAAAAATGGCCCAGACCGTCAAGGACTTCCGCGAGTTCGTCGCGATTGCCGAGCGCAAGGACATCACCGGCGCCGTCGTGAAGAAGAACGCCAACGGCGAGACGAAGTTCAAGCTGCGCGGCGCGCACAAGGTCTACACGCTCACCGAGGCCGACCCGAGCCGCGCGCAGAAGATCATCCAGACGCTCCCGCCAGCGCTCGAGGTGACGACGATCAGCACGGCCGTGCCGAAATAATGGGCGCGCGCGCGGCGCCGCCGCCGCGGCGCGCGCTGCCCGCAGGAAGCACGCGGCGCCGACCCCAGCGCCGGCGCTCAACGCTCTGCGGCGGTGCCGCCGCCCTCTCAGCGCCGGGTAATGTGTACGTATTAGAACGGACGAAAGTACAAACGTAAAAAAAAACAAAGCAAATCTATTAAAGGAAACCTCACAAAGCGCGGGTCAGTTTTAGTCTAGTTCATCAAGCGCGTGCCCAGCGCGTGCCAAGCGCGTGCCCAGCGCGTGCCAAGCGCGTGCCCAGCGCGACCATCATGCGCATCTCTATCAGCACGGTGGCATGCCTGATCGCGCAGGCAGGGCCTCGCGGGCGCCTTAGGCCGCGTAGACGCGCGTGTGTGTGTTAAATCCGTTGAACTGCGACTCGCCGACCAGCGTGTACGCGCCGGAGTCCACGAAGTAGACCCAGTCGCCCGGCCGCAGGCGCCGCGCGAAGCGCGCCGTCTTCGTGATGCAGTCGAGCCCGTCGCACGTCGGGCCCCACAGGCTCGCTCTCTCGCTGCGCGGCGCGTCCGCGTCCCAGTCGCCCACGAGGTAGGCGCGCGGCTCCGCGTGGTCGTAAATGACGTTGTTCAGGTTCCCGTAGAGCCCGTCGGTCAGGTACGCCATGTCCGTCTCGCTGGGCGTCGGCGCGGCGCGCAGGCCCACGACGTTCGCCACGAGCACCATCGCCGGCTCGGCGAAGAGGCGGCCGGGCTCGGCGATCACGCTCGTCGCGCGCGCGCCGTCGCCGACAAACCCGAGCTCGGCGAGCGACGCGCGGATCTGCGCGGCCACGGCGCGGAACTCGGGAATTGGTTCTGGCTACGTCGTGCTGCGTTTCTTGGAAAAAATTGGGATGAACTGCGTGGGCTAAGTGGCTACCGCAGCCC
>NRDT01000032.1:0-74569 GCA_004124955.1 Starmerella riodocensis
TGCGACGACGAAAAAGCGCCGATGCAAGCGGCCGGGATATTCCAGGCGGCGCTGCCCTCACGCACGTCGACGCAGCGGGGCGGCGGCCGAGCGCCGGGTTCGCCGTCGCCATCTTGTCCTTCAGCGGGCACTGGAACGACAGGTGGTCGCCGCCGCAGAACTTGCACACGACGCGCTTCGTCTGCACCTTCTTCTCCTCGCCGCGCTCGCCCTCGCTCGAGGGCTTCGCCGTCTTCGGGAAGAGCCGCAGCACGACCTCGTCGTCAATGTGCGGCTTCAGCGCCTCGTGCGCGGCCTCGCCGTAGCGCGGCCACTGCCGGCGCGACTCGGGCGTCTGCGCCTCAGACACCTCGAACTTGACGCGCCGCGTCACCTTCACCTTGCGGCCCGCGTCGTTCAGCCGGTACAGCACGACCGTCTGCGACCCGTCCGGGAAAGACGTGATCTGGGGGGGCGGCAGCGTGGCAGCAGACATTTCCTTGGTTTGGGCTGGTGTGTGAAAATTTCCGCCCGCGCGTGTGCTTAAAGGGCGGGCGCCGGCCGTTCGGTGAGGCAGGGCTAGGTCCGCGCACGCACCCCCCAAATGGGGCCCAAGTGGGTACAAACGAGTACTGTCAATGCAGTCAATGCGGGGTGCGGTGGAGAAGAAGGGGGGGGGGATTATTGGCGCTAAACGCATCTACAGAATGTTGGCGGCCGCGTTCTGGCCGCCGGGTGTGTGTAATTAAATAGCTCTCTTAGCGGCGCGCGCGTCCCAGCAAAAAACTAGTGCGCGCGTCCCGTTCTCGTCCATCTTTCCAGCTTATTTTTTTTTTGAGGGGGAGGGGCAGCGTGGCCGCCTCGCAGGCGCGCGACGTTCCCGGTCGGCACCAGAACTAGCTCCGCCGCGCCGCCTGCGCTCGCGCGGCCGGCGCCGCCTTGACGGCTGGCGCCTTCACCTTCTTGCGCGGCTTCAGCACGGCCACGCGCGGCGTCGGGAACGCCGCGCCGACAGCGCTGCCGACAAACGAGCCCGCGTACGCGCCGAGCACGATGGTGATCGGGTACGCCTGCCACGGGCGGTCCCAGTCGAGCGCGATGGGCGCCGCGCCGAACCACGCGCCCACCACGGCGCCGCAGCTGCCGAGATACACATTGTTCAGCGGCAGCTCGAAGCTCGCGATCTGCCGCCACACCTCCGGTTCCAGCCCGTACAGTGTGAGCAGCGGCTGCAGAATGAGCACCGAGAGGATCATCCCGCACAGCACGGTCTCGAGCTGCAGCATCAGCACGGGCGCACCGAACAGCACGAGCACCAGCGCCATGGCGGGGCTGAGCAGCAGGGCCAGCACCGCCATGAGGAACGCCGAGTATGCGTCGCTGCCGTGGCTCGCGACGCTGCGCACCGCCTGCGCCACGCAGATGGCGCCGGCGCTCGCCAGTAGCGTCTCGTGCAGCCGCGCGACAAGCTGCGGCTCGGTCGCCAGCAGCGCCAGCGGGACCGCGGTGTACAGCATCGCTCCTCTCTCGCGCTGAATGCTTGTGCAAAATCGCTTGCCCTCGCGGCGTGTCTGCTCCCTCGCCCACGGGCGTAGGGTTTTCTGCGAACCACACGAAGCCAAGCGCGAGCCCGCGTTGGAGGGAGGTGGTTGACCGCCGTATGAGTCCCATGTGGGCCCAACATAAACTCCACGACAAGCCGCTCGCGCTCGTGCGCGGCTGAATTGCGGCGGCTTAGCGAGCTCGAGGCTATGCTCAAGAATTTTGTACACACTCTATGAAACTGTAGTGTCGATGGCACGACTTTTACGCATTAATTTCTAAAGTATTCCGTAATTCTATACAAAAGCGCTGCCTCGCCTCAAACTCACGAAGCGCCCGCTTACAGCTTCAGCAGGTCGCGGCCCTCGGCATTGAGGGCTCGTTGTACCTTCTCGAGCCCATGCAGGCCGAGCTTGCGCGCGTACTCGCGCTGCGTGCCGAGCGCGAGCCCCCAGAACTGCTGCGCGTAGTTCACGTCGATCAGCTGGTGGCTCTGCCGGTGCGCGTCCGCGAGCGTCGAGCGGTGCGCGCGCGGGTTCAGCGCCGCCACGGACGGCTCCTTGTCCATCATCTGCTGCGTGAGCACGAACAGCGTCCGGTAGCCCTCCTCGCTCAGCGGGCGCACGCTGAACACCGCGCCGTCCGCATTAGCGCCGTACGCTGCGATGTCGTCTCGTCCGTACAGCTGCACCGCGTCCATGCCCGTGCACACGCGGCCCGTGAAGAAGCTCACCAGGGGCACGAGGTGCGGCCCGCCGTTGCTCGCGGGGTTCTCCGGGTCGTACTGGAACAGCTGCAGCCGCCCGTCCAGCGTCGCCTCCGCCGCCGCCAGGTCGCCGCGCACCCCGCTCGAGACGCCCTCGACCGCCGCCGTCACCTGCTGCGTTGCGAGCGCGTTCCCGCCGGGCGGATCGAGCCCGTCGGGGCTCGCAAGCAAGTCGAGCCGGTGCGGCTGCAGCGCAAAGTTCACGAGCCGCGGACCCTTCAGCCGCTCGCCCAGTATCAAAATGTTGCGCACCGCCTTCAGATCCTGCATGTACACCTGCGTGTCGAAGAAGCCAATCGGCTCCAGGTGCTTGTGGAAGTTGTAGAGGTGGATCTGCGTGCCGTGCGCCACGGCGAGGTACCCCATGATCTCGCACAGGCTCGACACGGCGCCCCGGACCAGCTGTTCTGCAAACGGCTCTAACACAAGGGGCCGTATATCGTCGCTCATCTCCTCGTCCTGGCTCGCGCTTTGGTCCGCCGCACTCGCCAGGGCGGAACCGGAACCGGAAACGGTGGGGCTGCGCGCGCCGTTGGTCGAGGCCGCCTTGCTCTCCTCAATTTTATAGACGCGAATGTGCCCGTTCGTCTCCGCGCGTTCCGCGGTGGACATGCTCGTCCCCACTGCCAAAAGCTGCTTGCCGCCGGCATCACCGTAATCAACGAGCTTGAGGCTAAGCAAGGTCTCGTCGAGCACCAGAGCCGGCTCGCGCTGGAACTTGTACGTGGTCAGCGGGAGTACGAAGACGCGGCCCTCGTAGAGCACCGGCCGCGGCTTCGCACCACGTTTAGCGCCGTCGCTGCGGCTCGTTCCGTCGTCCGGGTCTTCGCTACTGGCCTCTTCTTCTTCACCAATTGTTTCGCCACTATTCACGCGTGTACTTGCCGCGTCGCCCTCCTGAGAAACCGCTGCTGATGAGCCCGCTGCGGCGTCGGCGACCTCGCCGTCGAGCTCAGCGTGCGCCGAGTCAGCGGCGGCGGCTTCGCCGGCTTCATCCTTCTCGTCGGCACCGGCATCGCCGTCCTTCTCAAGAGGAGCGACGACGGCATTGGCCCCGACTATAACGGCAGCGAATTCCTCGTGGTAAGCGACGGTTTTGACAGAGATGCCCGGCACCTCTGATTTCACCGCCCGTAGTGGCAGCGTGTTCGAGAAAATATCAAGACCCCGGTCTGGCCGCGCGAAGTGGATCCTCTCGCTCGTATCGAGCCAAACGAGCTCTGGCCCATGCTTGCCATGGCTGAAGTATGTCGTGAGGTCGGCAAGCTGGTCTCCATACAGCTGGAGACGGTGGCAGTTGAAGCTGGACTGGCGTCCTTTCACCACAGCGTGTGTTTTGGCTCCGGGGAACACAAGCGTCTCAAATTCGGGGATGAATATTGGCGACTGGTTTACCTGGAATGGGACGCTGAATCTCTTCAGCAGCTTCGAGCCCAGCTGCTCATAAATGACGAACACTCTGTCCACGTGAAGGCCTACATAGTCTGTGCCGCCGAATCGCAGAGCGAAGAGAGCCGTCACTTGCTCTGAAGGTTGCGAAGGTGCGCTGGTCGTCTCGGCGGGCGCGGCTCGTTCCGCCAAGGTGGCCTCTGTGGGACTTTCGTTCACCTCTTCTGGGCTCTCCGACTTTACCGCCGTGGAGCCGTTGTTGTTGGAGATCGACTCCGCTTCCTTCAGGCCATTGCTGTCGGGTCGCTGTTCTTTGATGTTGTCAGACAGACTGAGGGGCTCGCAAAGCTCCTCGAGGTTGTGTATATCATATGCCGCTTCTTCGTTCCTGTCCAGGCGAGTGACGTTGAGAATACCGCCGCGCACCGTCACAAGGGTCTCGCCGGAGACGCTTGCCAGCGCCACGCTCCGCACGGTCTTGATGGGATCAAGATTTTGGGCGCAGTACACCTGGAACTCGTCTGTCTGGGAATTTTGAAGCAGAATCTGCTTGTCACGAATCTCGGCGAACCGAGAATGTGGGATCTGTATCTTCTGCAGTAGTTTCCAGGTCCGGGGCTCGAACCTGATGATAGACTTGCTTTGAACAACAACGACCGCCTCGGAGTTCTCGCACACGGCAAGCGTTAGTTGATCTGTGGCTAGCCCTCGCGGCTCGGCGCTTCCCGACTTCTTGCGTGAAGATCTCCGATCTTTGCCATAGACCTCCGAAAACTGCGTGCGCTCTTTGCTTGTCCCGTCGATGGAACGCCGCCTTCGTTTTCGCGGCGTCCCTTCTTCGCCACTGTCTTTGTCGTTAGCGACCTGCGCTTCTGCCTGCGTAAGTATCAACACGGGTCGTGAGGCGACCGTGCTGGCGGCAATCCAGAATCGCCCTGGCTCAACGTCGAAGTTCAAGTCAGCAGTGCTGAGTTCGTCAAGGGGCATTTCGCGCTCGACAATCAAGACGCCGCTGCGCGTGCCGCATGCCAGTCCATTGTCAATTGAGCAAATTCCAGAGAGTACTCCGTATGATGAGAGCCTGCTCTTCCATACTAAGTTCACCTCTCCTTCACGCCCCTTCGCCGTGGGCGCACGCGCCCTCGTTTCCTGCGAATATTGCAGCTCCGCATAGAGCTCCTGTAACGAGGAGCCTTCGTAGTGGACCGAGGCCTTCTCGCCGTTTACACACTCTTCGCCGTTCGCGGCTTTCTCAGGCGCATCGGACCAGAGTCCGAGTAACGTGTCCTCGTATCGCGAGCTCAGCACTAGAGACCGCGATGAAGCAGCTATACATGATGGCCCACCGGCCATTTGCCACGCGTCGTCGATCTTGAGGTAAACTGCGCGCGAACTCACCACGTTTATGAGTATGGAAGAGCCAGCTTCCGTGCACGCGAGGACGTAATGAGAGCCGGGCAATTGGCTCACTGTGCAGTTCTCTAGTCTGTCCCGATACTCTAACTGCACTCGCGATAATGATCCAGCGCCATTTAGTACCATGAACTCATCACAGCCCAAGAGAAGAGCTGGGTGTTCCGGGAGACCCGTCAGCGGAATGATCCGATGCACGTCATATCGCAGTTCGCGGCACCGTACAAGCAGTTTAAAGCCGTTATGAGATTTGAGCGAGACTATACTGAGTTCTTTGGTTAATTCCCCGTCCGCGCCTGCCAAGCCAGCCCACGTTGGTCTGGTCCAGCTCAGGACGGCCAAGGTCGGCTCACGGTAGGCAGGGAGCAGCGCAATGTCCGCAATCTCCGAGACTTTGAGCACAGTCTTGAGCTCTGCGAGCTTGATGATGCTGCTCTCTGTCTTCACTTCGTGTTCAACGCTGTAAAGCGGGTCGACAAGACGGTGGTACCGCACGAGGGCCGCAAACTCGCGCTGGAACCAGAACACCAGGCATTTATTTCGGTCATCAACACTCAGCTTGTGGTTCCGGATGCTTGCCACGTCGAAGTTGCTCTGGTCCTTGAGTTTCTCGTAGTAGTGAAGAGACAGGGTCTTGAATGCCCGGTGCTGCGCGTCCCACTCCATGACCACCATTTTTGCCTGCAAAAATGTCAGAGCCACGTACTTCCCATCGATCTGGGCGATCTGCGAGACAGAGCCCTGCAAGGGGAATTCAGCGAGCCAGCGGGGCCCGGCCGTGCTGTGAATGTCATCAAAGACCTGCAGCAGCGTGTGGCCACGAACTACTATGAGCAGCTCGCCCTGAGCAGCCTCAAGCAGGAGCGAATGCGTGACTACGGAGGGCTTCAGCAGCTCCGAGTACGTATGCATCTCCCCTCGGCCACTCCGCCAGCGCTAAAGAGACACGAGGCTCCTGCAGAAGTCGGCGCTAAACACGCCAAAAGTTTCAGGTTAGGTTTGACGTGGGCCTCGATGCGAGTTACCTAGCGCGTCAACAAACGCATGTACTGCTATGGCTAGCGATAAATATACATGTAAAAGCAATTTTGGCGTAGCCAAAAGAGGCTAACTGCATGCTTTGATACGGCAATCAGCTATTTGAGGTCTATCTCATGTGCTTTGAGCAGTTCTTGCGCCGCAATGTTCGTCAGCACAGTTTGTATCTCGCTGCTCTGATCGTACTGCTCGGCTTGAGGGAGCACACAGTGCATCAACGGGACGTCGGAACTGGTGAACTCTGACAACGCGGCGGAGGTCATTGGAAGGGGACTAGCCAAGGCGATGAGGGTGGGTCGCGCGTTGGAGGAGACGCGCAACGTATGGAGGCCTCTGAGGTCTCTCCACAGACTACCGGGCACTCTCGTCGAGATGGCTTTGCATTGTATGAGGACGTCTATAGTGTTCCACTGAGCGAGCAGATCGATCCCCCGGTCGCCAGCGCTGCCAACCTTGTGCAGAGGGCTCAGGCCCGCCGATGCGAACTTTTGCTGGAAGGCTGACTGCGTGGTGTGCTCATACAGCTCGCCTACGGCATGCTTGCTCGCTCGGGCGAGCTCCCTCGCGGCTCTAGCGACTCCTCCGGCGGCGCACATCCCGCGGGCCGGCGCACCAGTATTAGTGAGCACACTATGAAGGGTAGTACTACTCCTACCCAAGCGGAGGTGTATAAATTATATTTTGAAAACCAGACAGAATGCGGCCTCAGGCGGCAGCTCTGTACATTAGTCGTTTAGTGCGTTCTTGCATATACTCTTTTTCCCAAAATTCTCATTGCAGCCCGTATGCTCGAACGACAACACAATGTGGTGTGTAAACACGTGTCATAGGTGGTGAAGTCGAGTGATCAGATACAAGCGCAAAGCGGCGTCTCGAGCAGTTTGACGAGTATGCAATGGGCAACACTTATGCAGTTTTTTATCATGCGGCTCAAATGCAGGCAGAGAGCGGCATCTCAATTCAGCAGCTTGCTGAGTATGCAATAGTAAACACCTATGCAGTTTTAAATTATGTGGCTTCGACCTCGATTAGGTGTGCGCGGAACCGCTGCATCCGTTCGATGCGACGCGAGCGCAGAATTGAGACCTAATCACTGGCGCGTGCACGCTTGGGCCTCAATTCAGAAGATCAGCTGCTTTTTGACCGCGAACCAGCGCGATAGTGCAAAAGTGGCTGCACCAGCCAAGTAGACGATTCCGGAGAAAAGTTTCATCCCAATGAAGTTATGGTCAGTCAGTGCGCCGGCAATTGGCAGCCCGGTCAACGCAGCGACACTGGCAACCGAGTAAGCGGTGCCATACCGCTTCCCGTAGTCCTTCGTTTCGCAAACGCTGGCGACGCACACAGGAGTCAACGAGATAGTCGAGCCGGACCAGAAGCCGAAGAGCACGGCAAATGCAGTCAGACCAGCCTTACTCTGGCCACCCGGAATCCATAGCGCTAGACAGAGGATTCCGGTCACGCCAGTTGTGCTGATCATGACGTTGAATGCGCCAAAGTGGTCTGCCAGGTAGCCGGGGACCGCCCTCCCCAGAGCCGAGCCCACATTTAAATAAGCCAAAATGGCATTAGAGTACGCCATGGATAGTCCCTGCGCGCGCGCGTAGGTGACCATAAAAATGATGGGAACGAACACCGCCCACTCAATCAAGAACACGCCGAAGCAGCAGGTGCCAAACTTCTTGATAGCCAGGCTCTTGACATCGATGAGCGCCTCGCGCCAGTCCACATGGCGCTTGCTGTGGCGACTCTCCAGCGTGAGACAGCTGAAGATACACAGACCCAGTATAATGAAGGCCAGCACCCGGAGAGACCAGCCGTAGCCCAGCTTGGGGAAGAGATTCTGCAGCATGAGAGGCATAAAAATACCGCCAATGGCACCACCGGTCGTGGCGAGCCCCGTGGCAAGCGACCTCCGCTTCATAAACCAGTGCCCTAGCACTGTGATGGACGGGTTGAAAATCATTGATGAGGATATCCCGCCGAGCACGGAAAATCCTAAGATGAACTGGTAGAATTCCTTGCAGACACTCAAAATAAACAAGGACGCGCACCATCCAATGCATCCAGGAACCAGTAAGGGTCGCAGGCCATATGCGTCAAAGACCGGGCCAGTTTGTACACCTCCCAAATACATGAAGAAGAGCCAAAGGGAGAAGATCCAGCCAATATCTGAGTTGGATCGCTCCGGCAGTATGTTGCTGTGAATGTAATCCTGAATTGTGCCCGTAGCATTCGAAACACCGAAGGTCGCTACGATGGCAGCGAACGAGCCGAGGCACACGAGCCACGCGCGCCATCCCCCGTCGGGTATCGAATGCTCAAGCTTGTAGGCGGCTGTTGACGCCGTTTCGACGTAATCATCCTCCTCGCCATTTCGCGAGCGCCAAGAGCTAAGCTGGTTCTTGTCATCGACCTTTCCAAAATTTTCCAGATCTATACTGCTTCGACCTCGCCCATCGCTAGAGGCCATCTAAAATGCCGTTTGAAAAAAAAAGAGGGTGAATTTGCCACTGTATCCCGAGCACCGGCGACCACACCTGCTGGCCAAATACCTCTATTTTCCCCAGCACCACAAACCAACGAACCCCAGCCAAAGAGTGCTGCCGTGCGCCAGGGATTTTGACGTCTTTATCTAGCGCGCCAAGCCCCACTGATTTTTTAATCACTATCTTGTATGCGACTAAAAGGGTCAGGGTGTGTGCATAATGTTTGACACTATAGTAGTTAGGCGACAGGGCGACAGGATGCGGCAGCTTTAATCGAGCCGTGGCGCATGGAGCCATCGGGAAATTCAGAGATTGGATGGGCGGGTGAGGGGACCTCCGGATTTGGGGTGTGCCGAACCGTGCGCCACAACGGTCGTAACCGCCGAGGGGGGAGCCCAGCTGAGCCCATAATGCCCAAATATAGTCGAAATAAACTCTAATATATAATGCAGCTGGTCATTAAACATAGAATCGGAAGTCTAGTCGTTTGTTTCCTTCGTCCTTGGTCGTTTTCACGTACTCCACCTGCTCGTCCACAGCCATGGCATTCCACTTCTTGCTACGCACCCGATTGCGCCAGGTGAAGTAAGCTCTGTTCACCAGAACAACTACGCATGCAGCAACTGAGATCCCGACGAGCGCCTGCAGGCCTTTCGGGTATCGAGGGGCATCCTTTTTCTGGAATATGTTGCTGCCTACGATGCTTCCCGCCTGGGAAAACATGTTCATGATTGCGGCACTCACCGTGCGTTGTGCCACCGAGTAACAGTTTGAGGAGCTCCACGAAATGGTGATAGGCCATGAGGGGGGATAGCTCAAAGCCGTGAACATCAAGCCGTAGCTTCCCCACTGGTCAACAAGGAAACCGGGCCACCATCGCATACAAATCACGGGGAAGAGCAGCCAGAAAGGACTGAAGAACAGTGCATAGCCCTGGTTGTGAAAGTAGTTGGCCAAGTAACTCTGGCCGACCATAGTCACTATTTGTACAATGCAGTATGGCACCATGAGAAGGTTTGTTTGCACAGTGGTGAAGCCCATGCCTCTGAGAATCAACGGCACATACTGGCCAAGGGGCTGGGCAATAATGTCGATCAAGAACCGGCTCAGATACGACAACCACATATCATAGTCACTTATAGCTTTCCAAAGCATGCGCGCCGAAACGCCCGTGCGATTGCTCATCGTGCCTTTAGACGGGTCGTCACGCACAATTCTGTTGGCCATTATCTTCTCCTCGCGATCGGTATACCAGCCCTTGGGTCGATACCACTTCCGCGTGTTTGCCGGACCAGCCGGCATTTTGTACGAGGCAAGACCAATAGCCATGGTGATGACACCCTCAATCAGGAACACGTACCGCCAGCCTGGCCAGCCTCCACGTCCCTCAAGATTCTGAATCGCAGCAGCTAGAAGGCCGGAGAACGCTTGAGTCAATGGATTAGCGACGTAGAACCAAGCCGATCGAGTAACGAACTCGCGGTGCGTGTAGAAGTACGAAAGCCAGGTTATTTGCTCTGGAAGAAAGCCACCCTCGCAGAACCCCACTAAGGATCTTGTAATAAGAAAGCCAGCCCTGTTCTTCATGGCGCACTGCGTGATGGCAACAATGCTCCAGACAGTTGCTTGAGTAGGCAAGAACCAATCAGCACCCACCGCCTTCGAGATCAGCTGCGATGGCAGCTCTGCAGCCAGAAAACACACCAGATTGAGTGTGGTTCCCAGATTGTAATCATCAGTAGTCAAATTAAGGTCGTCGAGCAAGTTGTCCGAGACCGCATTCTTGAGATTGTAGCGATCAATGTCCAGGGCGAGAAACATGATGAATGCCCAAAGACAGGCGTGGAAGTCTGACTTCAGCACAACTTTTCGCTCCTCCTCTGGCGTCCAAGTCATTTCGGGATCTATCAGATGCCTGCTTTCGTAGTTTGCCTTTTCGTATTCCGCAATCCAGTACTTAGCAATTTCCGGGTCCTGGAAAACATGCTCACGATTATGGGCGGCTTCCGTATCCGTGCGCTTCTGATCACTGTTGTAACCAGCACCGAAGGTGTCACCACTTGACACACTTCTCGTGGCCAACTCCGCAACGACTTTGGATTGTTTGCTCGTGTCCGCGTCGTTCTCGAAGCTGTCTTCGTCATGAACAATGGCTATCCTCCCTTCATTGGAAGTCGGGTTGTCTTCCTTTACCCTACGCTTGAACCACACCATTTGTAGGTAATTCGTATGATATCAGGTACTGCGCAACTCACTCTCTTCCCAGGTCGTGCGCCTGTCGTGGTAATATGTAGTGCTGAGGACACACTGGCAATGCCACAGCTTCGGTCGATGCCGAATTGGGAACGTTAATTCTGCGGATGTTTGACGCAGGTAGATGCATGTGCGCATCTGACTCTCTTATATACATACTCGCTTGTTATGCGCCTGGGCTTTATCACTCCGTGGAGGCTGAAACTTTTCAACACGGGAGAATTCGCAATACTATCAGCGCACGCTAATGTGCATAACCCAAGCCCAGTAAGTAAAATGGCCTTACATATGGGTGGACGCATCGACAAATTCACAACGAGGCTGCATCGGAATACCTTCCATACTTAGATAGCTAAAGTTGCTAGCCACTCGACAGGCATTGCTATCGCTGAAAAGTGACCCCAACTACTGGCCAAATTCCAGCAAAGGTCACACTGCATCACTTAAAGACCATAGCTTATTCGCAATAAAGGACGCCCTTATTCGGTTTCACCCTATTCGACATCTCTACCCTACTTGACTCTCACGCATCATCAGGGCCATGCATGACGTGCTAGGCACGTGGATATAGGTGATGGCAGGCTAGTCGTCAAGCAGTCGCAATAAATTGCTTTGCATCCGCGAGCGCGACCGCCGGAAGGCCGGCCATCTCTGCGATTAGCAAGCCACACGACGTAGATGTAATACCTGGTTGTAATTTGTAGTCGAAGACCGGCTGGCCCCGCGAGTCACGTCTCATGCTAGCCATTAGCAAGCTGATTTGCTCTGTCGTCCGCGTCCCATACGCAGCAGCGTCATTAGAGGTGCAGCAAGACTTGCTGGCGGCGGCATTTTCTTGACTGAAGGCCTCCCAAATTTCGTTTCCGTAATGGGTCGCAAACAACGTGCGGCAAGCTGTTCGTGATGCGAGATGTTTTAATGATGCAAACGCAATGGCCAGACCGTCCTTCGAAGAGGTTCCGCGTCCCACTTCGTCTATGATTGCCAGCGATCGCTCCGTGGCTTCGTTAAGAATTGTGGAAAGCTCCAGCATCTCCATCATGAACGTGCTACGGCCGCCGTAAATATCATCTCCGGCTCCGATCCGACAGAATATGCGATCTATTATTCCAATCTCTGCCGACTCGGCCGGAACATAGCTACCAACATGGGCTAGAAGAGCTATGATCGCGTTTTGACGGAGGTATGTAGATTTGCCGCCCATGTTGGGACCGGTAACCATGCAAACGTGTTGAGGCAGAGAGAGATCACAGTTGTTGGCTACGAAGCCGTTCGACTTCAGTCCGTTGAGAGCTATGCCTGCCTCAACTGTGATATGCCTGCCCTCTTGGATTCTGAAGACGCCGGGATCTTCAGAAATTACGGGCCTGACGAGTCGCTTCTCGACAGCAAGTGCCGCAAAAGAGAGGATCACGTCGATCTCGTCAATAAATATGTACAAGCGACGCATCGATGAAAGATGCTCCTCCAAAATTTTACTTCGAAAGGCGTTCAAAATCCGCTCTTCCTCCTTGCGCAATCTTTCGTTTAATTGAAGCCTAAAGTTCCCCAGTGCAGTCCACTCTGGTATGCTCAAGTATGCGTTCTTATTCTTAGTATTGAGCAGACGATGGCCTTGCTGCTCGTGGTTCTGCGGCGCATTTTTCCCGTTCAGAATAATATGAGCATGAAACTGGAGTGATGGTGACCACCGAAGGGACAGACTACCGCCGTACTGCTCCTGCAGCTGCTCGGCAAGTTCCTTCTCCTGCTTTAAAAAATCAGACAGCTTTCCGTAGCAGTATTCGAGCTCGCGCGAGACACCGGGATACAAGACAGTCGTATAGTCACGCTTAATCGCCTGATCGACTCCAGATGCTTCTTGAATTGACGCCGCCACGGCTGAGGCAGTCAGGGACCTTGCACGAGACTTACGAGATCCCTTTGAAGCTCGCGGCGTCTGACTCGATGGCATCGGGTTGGGCCGGGAGGATTCGACTGCGCCATCAGCTACACTGCTGGTGTCTGCGGCTCCGTCCTCGCGACCGCCCACAGTCTGCAAGTCATGATTAGACTCGGCAGCTTCGCCCTCGCTCAGGGCGCTCTGATCGATCGAGCGCAAGATTTCGTCTGCGGTCTCTGCTGGCGCCTCAACAAGCGACTCGAACTGCTCTTTCCAGGCAGATGGGAGACCCTCCAACTTGAGCAGGAGTTCGCTTATCGCCTGTATCGTGACCACCGAGGACGCGAAAGTGAGCAAGTCCTTGGGGTAGAGCCGTGTCACCGACAGCTTCTGAAGCGTGCGATGCCCATCCGGCATTTCGGCGAGCAACGCGCCGAGCTGGAGAATAGGGACACGCGACTGGTCTAGAAAGAATTGCAGCTTGTCCTGCCGATCTTCGATCTGCGCGGGATCCTGAAGAGGACTGGCCAGCCAGTCTTGCAGAAGGCGCGACCCACTGAGCGTGCGCGTGCGCCGGATAGTACTCATGAGGGACCCCTTAGCGCTGCTGGAGGCGGAGCTCGAGATTTCGAGCGCTGCGCGCGCCCGCGAGTCGATCTGCATCACGGCGCTTTTCTCCAGCCTTTCAGGACTGCTCAACTCGATATGGGCGCCGGGCATGCACTGCTTGACGTAGCTCAGCAGTGCCACAAATGCCCTTTGGACTGCCGCATCGAGTTCGAGGAAAGTGTTGCGCTCAGCGGGGCTGACTCGAGTGGTCCACAGATCGACCGGTGGGAATTTGTAGAAGCTCTTGCGTGCGCCGGGCGCGTACTCATCCACGCTTTGCGAGACAAAGTCTCGCTCGGAATTGCGGTCCACGATTACCTCGCGCGGCGCGACGCGCGCCAGTGCGTTGCCCAGATCTTCCTTGTTCATAATCTCGTAGCTTACCTTTCCAGAGGCAACGTCGACCCACATCATGCAGCATCTGCGTCGCTGGTAAGTGGATACGGCCGCGAGGTAGTTGTTGACCTGCTGATCGACGAAATTCTCCTCGAGCAGCGTCCCCGGCGTCAGGATGCGAGCAACAGGTCGCTTCTCCTCCTCGCTCCCGCCGCTGGTGATGAAGCGCGAGTCCTGCATGAGCGTGACGACCGTGCGGTTGAGCCCTTTGACGAGCTCCACCTCGTAGAATTCCTTGCGTGCGAGCGGGAACCCGGCCATGTGGACAAATGGCTCTCCCGTCAACGGGTTCCGCTGCTGCTTCCGCGCGACCTTGAGCTTCAGAAGCGGACCGAGCTCTGCTGCTTGTTCGAAGTACATCTCCATAAATGAGCCGACCTGCGCCATAATGACGGCGTCCGGATACCGTCTCTGGACATCCACGAAGTAATGCAGCATCGACGCGGCGCCAGGCTTGGCGAGAGGCGGCAGGGGGGTCCCCTGGTCCGGCTGTGCTTCCGGCTCCGCTGAGGCTCGCGAGACGAGCGATCTCGCTAGCGGCCGACGCGCACAGCCGGGTAGAGTCGACAACATCGCGCGCGGCGCCAAGCGAAACCTCGGAGCGCCCGCAGCGCTCGCAGCGCCTGCGGCGCCCGCACCTCGTCCACGCGCTATGCTGCACAGCCCAGCGCAGAGTAAAGGGTAGCCGGGCATTAAGTATGCTGCGGAATCACCTCTCGAAGCAGAGGATCCCACGGCCGAGACTCGTCGTCGCGCCGCGGATCTGCCCTACCTAGCACCACCACGCGCGCGCATTTGGCATGCGACCCTGAAGCTCCAGGGTAGGGGCCAATCTATGGGCACGGTAGCCGCCATGACCCATCTCAGCTCAGCGTTGGGAGTGTGTGAGCTTGGAGGGCCCCAACGCAGGCCACGCGCGAGAGGCACCCTCGAGGCAGGGCAAGCGCGGCACACACACACGGGCGCGCGCGCTGCGAGCGAGCGAATCGGTGCGATACACGTGACTTCGCTATCTAACGGCGTAGCGATAGCGGCGGCCGGGCCCTGATCGAGAGCGTGCGTGAAATTTAGAGCACATCAGACTCATTTCTTACGTGGGCCACGCTGCAAATAATTCTAAACGACCAGGCGACCCGGAACAAAAGCCGTACGCTTTCAGCGACCTCCTTACCAAAAAAAAACTGCTGCATAGTCAGGCACAGATTGCGCTACAAGTTCTAGGCCTATGAGCACGATATCTACGGGTAGCAGCTTTGCGGCCGGCGCACTTGCGGCATGCATGGCTGTGACTGTGACAAACCCGCTCGAGGTGGTGAAGACTCGCCTGCAGCTTCAAGGCGAGCTGTCAAAACAGAGCAAAGACGCGCCACGGATCTACAAGGGCATCCTGCAGAGCATGCGTGTCATCCTGCAACGCGAGGGTCTGCGCGGCCTGCAGAGCGGGCTCACGCCGGCGTATTTCTACCAGGTGATGCTCAACGGCTCGCGGCTCGGGTTCTACGAGCCGCTGCGCCGTGTGGTGAACAGCGCGTTCGGCCTCGGCCCGGAGGTGCGCAACTTCCCCATCGGCGTCTTTGTGGGCGCGGCTACGGGCGCGCTTGGCGCCCTGCTCGGCTCGCCGCTGTACCTCATCAAGGTGCGCATGCAGTCCTACTCGCCGACGATGGCTGTCGGCGAGCAGACGCACTACAGTGGCGTCGTGAGCGCCTTCCGCGACCTCGTGCGCAAGCGCGAGGTCTTCCGCGGCATTGGCGCGGCGTGTCTGCGCACGTCGATCGGCTCGAGCGTTCAGCTCCCGATCTACCACTCCTCGGGCAAACTCATTGACGATCTGCACATCGTCGACCCGAAGTCGCCGCAGCGCTTCCTGTTGTCGGGCCTCTGCGCGGGCATCGGGGTGGCTGTGGTGATGAGCCCGCCGGACGTGATCATGACGCGCATGTACAACCAGAAAGGCGATCTGTACCGCAACTTGTGGGACTGCGTCGTGAAGACCGTGCGCGCGGAGGGCATTCTGGCGCTCTACAAGGGCTTCGGCGCTAACGCCACGCGGATCGGGCCGCACACGATTCTGACGCTAACGTTCATGGAATACACTATGGCGCTCGCGCACAAACTCGAGGGCGTCGAGCACCGGCTGCTGGCCTGATACCGTACATACACTATAGAGACTACTGCATATCGAAGGTGGCATCAAAAACCACAACTGGGTTTCGCAACGAAATTCAACGGAGGCTGGCCAGCGGCTATGCCAGCGGCCATGCCAGCGGCCATGCCAGGCCGCAACAAAGGTCACGCAAAGTTTATACCTGTGGGAATGCTAGAACTATGGCAAATGCTACTAGAGGCTACACACAAGGCAACGCCAGGAGATTTGGCATGCCGAGGCAGAATCCCCTCTAAATAATACTGTACCTAACAGGCCTTCGTTGATCTATACTTAAAAGCGCGCGTTGCATCCCTCAGATTCATTAAATCAGTTTTTTTGTTGTGTAACTCATGTCGGTCATACAGTGTGAATATTTTGGTCGTCATTGGGAGCTCCTGTCTGCGTGAGCGTGGACAGCGCGTGTCAGGACGCTTTCGTGGAAAGAGTGTCGGAAAAGACCGCTCATCAAGCCGCTTGCGCCCCTGCCGGATGTACGGCCGGCAGCTGCCCGGAGGCTGGGGCAAACGCTATGTCCGCCCGGTCGATAAATATCATCATCCACGTCTGGCGAAGAGGGGTTAGTATTCTGCTCATATGGGATTGAAACGATAATGAAAAGGTTATCTTCATCTAAAACCTCAGTAGGAACAATTGGTTGTTGAGATAATCATCGCTAGACACATACCTTTCGTCACGAAAACTCTCCCGGCACGCTCTGCCCCGCTAAGGCCCCAGGGCGCGGCCGCCCTCCAAAAGCGGACGAGGAAAGAAGGAAGGAAAGGAAAAAAAAAATTAGGAGCGTGAGATGCTTCCCAGGCGGACGCTGGGTTTCCCACCCTAAGCGGACGATCCCAACGCGCGCGCAGACCCTCTCCGCTAGCGCCCCGAGGGCTAACCCTTGACCCCCACGCCTCGCGCCTGTCTGACGGCTGCGGATGCACCACGCAACTGACGTAGGGGTGGGCACGCGCGCGCATCTGAATCGCAGGCCACACCAAGGACGACTGACGCCGTACTGCTGCGCCAACACGATCAATGCTTGGGCAGTTTGGCCTTGCGTACCTGCTGGGCGCCCTCACGTTCTGGCCGCTGGTAGCGGGGCTCGTGCTGTTCCTCCTGGCGAACCGGCCCGAGGCCTCGCCGGATGCCCCTGATGCGGACGCGGAGCGGCCACCAGCGAAGCCGTTCGCGGCGGGCGCATTCGCCAGCATGATGGCTGCAATGCAGCAATCCGCGCCGGACCTCGAGAGCGACGTCGAGGCCAGCTGCTGGGTGCGGCTCTCCCCGACGTTCATCTCCTCGGCCGACCCTTACGACGAGGCTGAGGGCCAACCGGGCCGAAGCAAGCAGAAGCAGCCCGCGTCGACGGCGCGGAGCTCGCTGCAGAAATTCATGAGCGGCTCGGGCTTTTTTGGCGGCGGCAGCAGCCCCGGCGCCAGCAGCAGCCGAGCGAGCTTAGTAGACGCCGCCGCTGGCGCCGGCGGCAGCGGCAGCGGCAGCCCCGGGCCCGGCGGTGACGACGCCGAGTCTATTAGTAGTTTCGCTATGAGTGGCAGCCAGTACGCTGGCAGCAGCGGCGAGCTGAACGGTGGGCTGAACGGCGGGTTGAGCGGCGGGCTGGGCAGCCTCAACGGCGGACTGAGCACTGGCAGCGGCGGCACCGCGAAGCCGAAGTCGGTCGCGAAATGTCCCCGCTACTGGGCCGTCGTGCGCGGCGGGCAGCTGCAGCTGTTCGAGGACAAGCTCGAGCAGAAGCTCGTAGACTTCATCCCCATGTCGCAGTTCATCGTGACGCTATGGCCGCAGAACCTGCAGGAGTTCGAGCTGTTCTACCGGCGCTACCCCGTCGCGCTGCTGAGTCGCACCCTGCCGGAGGGCGTCGTGTCGCTGGACATGTACCCCGGGCTGCCGCCGCGTGACGCGTTCTACTTCTACGTGGCCAACCCCGTGGAGAAGGAAGACCTGTACTTCGCGCTGATAAAGGCCAGCAAAGGCGGTGCCGCGGCCAGCCAGAGCCTGGGCCCGCGCGACCCCGACCTGATGGCGCGGCCCATCCGCCCGCGCAAGGCGGAGACGCAGCTGCTGCAGTCAAGCATTTGGAGCGGCGAGCTGCCGCAGGAGTCGCAGTGGCTGAACGCGCTGCTGGGCCGCGTCTTTCTCGGGCTCAAGGAGTCGAAGCTGGCCGACGACTATCTGCGGCACAAGTTCAGCACCAAGCTGAAGCCGATCAGCGACAGCAGCAACATCATCGGCGACATCGAGGTGAAGGACATCAAGACGGGCAGCACCGCGCCGTTCGTGTGGAACGTGAAGCTGAAGGAGCTCTCGCCGGACGGCAACCTCGTGCTGAGCGCGGGCATCCGCTACGCCGGCGGCTTCAAGGTCATTCTCGCGACCTCGGTGAAGCTCGCCGCCGTCACGTCGCTGACGACGGTCGAGATCCCCATCGAGCTCGCGGCAACGCTCCGCAGCCTAGAGGGCTCGATCCTCATCCGCGTGAAGCCCGCGCCGAGCGAGCGGATCTGGTACTCGTTCGAAAGCATGCCCGACGTCGACCTGCACATCGAGCCGGCCGTCTA
This sequence comes from Starmerella riodocensis, assembly GCA_004124955.1. Classification (NCBI taxonomy): domain Eukaryota; kingdom Fungi; phylum Ascomycota; class Dipodascomycetes; order Dipodascales; family Trichomonascaceae; genus Starmerella; species Starmerella riodocensis. The sequence continues at coordinate 18,485 of NRDT01000032.1, forward strand.
CAACACGCACATCTCGCTCTCCGTCGTGACGAAGTTCATCCGCAGCAAGATGCTCGAGTCGCTCCGCGAGACGCTCGTGATGCCCTACATGGACGACGTCTGCTTCCACGACACGTCCAGCCGGTTCTACCGGGGCGGAATCTGGGAGACGCCCTCCAAGGAGAGCGCGAGCGCGCGCATGGACAAGGATGTGGAGGCCCTTCTCGAGCAGCAGCAGCGGCTGAGCAGCGCCACCACCAGCACCGCCAGCACCACCAACGGAGGAGGCCTCGGCAGCGGAGAGGGCAGCCGCAGCAGCTCGCCCCGCGATAGCCAGGCTGGCTCCAGCGTGTTCGGCGAGGACAACAGCGGCTCGTCGCGCGGCGGCACGCCGGGCGCGCCGCAGCTGCCGCCCCCAGCAATAGCGCCGCGCATCCGCAAACGCTTCCCGTCGAGCGGCGGCAGCGGCGCGAGCTCGGGCAGTGCCCTGGAAGCGTCGTCGTCGGTGATGGCGCCGTCGGCGTCGTCGGCGGCAACGCTGGCCCCGACAGCCTCCTCGTCATCGACGACGGCCGTACAGCGGCTGAGCAACTGGGTGAAGAAGAAGCGCAGCGCGCGCGAGATCGCCGGCGACGCGCGCGAGCCCGAGGGCGTCGCGAGCTCCGACGTGGAGAGTATGCTGAGCATGAGCCCGGGCTCCGTGCGGCGGCGCGCGCCGAGCACCACGCAGGTGACAGCGGACACGGCCGTGTCGGCTGGCGGGGGCAGCCGGAGCGGCAGCGCCTCCGCGTCGCCGCTCCTCGCGCCAGAGAGCTCGCCCGCGCGCAAGCAAACCGCGCGGCGCAAGCCCGTTCCGGGCAGCAGCGTGGAGCCCCCCGCGTCCGGCGCCGCAGCCGCGGTGCCGCAGCTTCCGCAGCTTCCGCCCACAATCGACGCCACGAGCAGCGGCCGGCCCCTGCATGACGTACCGTACGCCGCGGCAGCAGCCGGGCGGGTGTGGGGTGCCCCTTCGAGCGCCAGTTTCGGCTCCTACTCCGGGTACGCGAGCACACCGTTCAATCCAAGACAGGGCCATGCGGGGATCCACGCAGGGTCCCAAGCGGGGTCCCGCAGAGTGTCCCATACAGAGTCCCATACAGAGTCCCGTACAGTGTCGCACACGGGGCAGGCGTCGAGCAGCACGCTAGTCGGCGACCGCTCGATCGCGGCCGCATCCGGCCTCGACTCATTTAGCGGCAGCGGCGCGGCAGCCGCCACGGTGGCCGTTGAGGATCCGGCGGCCGACGCGGTGTCGCCGGAGAGCGCCGCCGCCCTGAGCCTGGGCGACGTGCCGGCGCTGCAGCTGGACGAGGAGCGGCTCAGCTTCCCGCCGCTGGCGGCGCCCAGCACGACGACGACGCGCCAGAGCACGACCGGAGAACTGAGCATCGAGCACGAGGCGCTGGCCCGCCGCGGCTCGGTGTCCAGCGCGCACCGTCGGCGGCCGTCTCATGAGGCGGCGAGCAGCGTCCGCAGTGGCGGCAGCGTGCGCAGTGGCAGCGTGCGCAGTGGCGGCTCGGCGAAGTCGCCGGCGCTCCCGCCGCGGCAGCGCCGCGTCGTGCCGCTCTCTAACGTGCCGCCCGAGCGCGCTGCTAAGGAAGAACGATGATGCGTGCGCGTCCAGGCGCGTGCAGGCGAGTGCACAGACGAGGGCGCCGGTTTGAAGCCTGGGATGTGTGTGTTTGCTTAATAGATTATGTAGGGCGAACAGCTACGTACTATACACGTCAGATACCGCATCGAGACTCGTTTGCGACCTTGCGAGAGGAGACTTATGCGGCCTGCCACACCTCCTCGCCGTGGGTCTGCATGAAGCTGCCGAGGCGCTTGACGTCGGCGTCCCACTGGCCCAGCCGCTCACGCATGCGCGCGACCTGGTCGCGCGAAAGAACGCGCGGCTGCAGCCACGAGATGCTGACCGTCTTCGCGACCTCGTCGATGGACCCGCGCATGAGACCGAGCGAGAACGCCTTCATGACGAGGATCTCGACCTTGGCGCCCGCCTGGAGGTGCGTCTCGCGCGCGATCGTGGCGAAGGGCAGCGTGCGCTCGGCGGCCTGGCGCTTGAACACGCACTCGCAGAGCGCCATGAGGCAGATCTTCTGTTCGAGGAAGGGCAGCGCCGCGCTCAGCAGCGGCGACTTCTCGCAGAACGCGGGCCGCAGCGACTGGAAGCGCACGACGTCGCCCGCGTTCACGGCCTCGACGAGCTCGTGCAGCCAGCGGTACTCCGGGGTGGCGAGCGACGCCAGAATCGGGTGCAGGATAAGCTCGCCGAAGTTGTAGATCTTGTTCGCGAGCAGCGCGGCGATGCACAGGTCGTAGGCGCGCTGCTGGCACTGCACGTCGGACAGCGCCTGGACGTCGACGCAGGCGAGGTAGAGCAGCGCGTTGCGGTAGTAGCTCGTATACTCGGTCTGCTTCTTGAAGTACTCGCACGAGATGCCGTAGAACTGCGCGAGCACAGCCTTGTCCGTGATGACGAGCTCGTCCACGAGCTGGCGCGCGTGGTCCAGAATCTTCTTGGGCGGCACCAGCTGCCCGAGCTGGATGTGCAGGCTCGCCTCGCGCAGCCGCGCAAACACGTACACCTCGCGCGGCGTGTCCGCGCCGTCGACCTTCGCGCTCACGGCCCGCATGAACTCGAGACTCTCCTCGGGCGACGCAAACTGCTCGCTCGCAGCCACGGCGAACGACACGAACGCGAGCGCATTGATCTGCTTCTCGAGCCGCACCACAAACCGCTCGAACAGCGGGATGCGCAGCTGCGCCGTCCGCGCGTCGCGGAACAGCTCGAACAGCGTCTGCGTCAGCTGGTGCCACAGCTTGCGCTCCCACTGCTCCTCCACCTGGAAAAACAACGGCGCGAGCTCATCGCCGGCCTCCTCGCGCAGCGCGCCGAGTATGCTCAGCACGTCCGACATTCGTTGCGTATGGTCGAGTCCAGGCTGTGAGTGCGTGTGGGATTAGGTGATGCCCTCGACCCGCGCCACAAAAAGGCAGGGCTTCGGTCGGGAAGGCACCGGATCTGGCACCACCACCCTAAGGGGCACCCACGGCGGGCCTAGACAAATTGAGTGGTAACTACGGGGTTCAGTGGGAAAGCGACAGTCTTCTGGCTCCGGCATCAGGAGCCGTAAAACAACTCTTCGGCACGAAGCGACGCCATGATGGGGACTAGCTATCTTTGCATAGATATAATTAAGCTACTCTGAATTGAGTGTGGAAGCTGAAAGACCAGAAAAAGAATTTTACGGTTGAAGATTCTTCCTCTCTTCCAGCACGCAAGGTGGGTATCTTGGCCACAGATATCTTGGCCACGATGGCTTGATCGCTTTGCTTGGCAGGGCGCTAAGGGGACACGAGGCGGCGCTTCTAAGCGTGGCGGTTTCGATCTACTTGCGGTAGAGCCGCGCCGCGATACGGCGTGCGCACGGCGCTGCAAGCGCAAGTCGCCCTCCTGCGAGAAACCTCGCCTCCAGACGGTACTCTCGCGGGGACCGTTGGGATGCGACGGATAGGGCATGCGTTCGCGCGACGAGGCAGAGGGCGGGGAGGAAGCAGTTACTTTATCCAGCAATGGACGAGAAGCAGCCGCGGCATCTGCGGGCGAACCGCGGCAAGAACCCGAACGCGCGCTGGATTGTGGATGAGCCCGTGAAGAAGCGGCCCGCCAAGCGCAAGGCGCCCGCGGCCAAGGACGCGAAGCGCGCGAAGCCCGAGGAGGCCCCCGCCGCGGCGGTCTCCGAGGGCGAGACGCGCTGCCGCTGCGACGGCGAGGTGCCCGACGACCGCACGATGGCCGAGTGCGAGAATTGCAAGACGTGGCAGCATATCGTGTGTGAGGTCGGCGTTGACGACGAGAACGCTCTGCCCGAGCCGTACAACTGCTCGTCGTGCCGTAAGGACAAGGATGCGAAAGAGGAGGGGGCCGCCAAGCGCGTGAAGACCGAGCCGGAAGCCGAGCCAGGTGCCGCCGCGACTGAAAACGTCGCGCCTCAGCGTATCGCGGACATCAAGGACAACGTGCGGCGTAGTGTCGCCGAGGCCTGGCTGCGCGTGCTGCAGCGGATCGCCTCGCCGCGCACGGTCTCACCAGCGCCGGTCCTCAATGGAGTCTCGAAGCCGCAGCCCGCAGAGACTGCCGGTTCGAGCACGCGTTCTACCGAAAACCCTAAGGAGGAAGCGAAGGGAAGTGAAGCCACACCCGCGGAACAGGACAAGACGGGCAATGCTAGCGCCGATGGCGAGGCTGGCACGGCTGGCGCGAACGGCACGGAAGGCATAGCTGAGACGGGTACTGCTGCGCCGGACGCAGCGGCGCTCGAGGCCAAGGCCATCGAGCTCGAGGGCGCGCTGCACGACGCGTTCGCGCGGCGCACAACCGTCAACCACGCCTACCGCGAGCAGTTCCGCATGCTCTCGTTCAACCTCAAAGACGAGAAGAACCGCGCGCTGCAGCTCGGCGTGCTCAGCGGCGCGAAGCCTGCCGCCGAGTTCGTGCGCATGTCCTCCGCGGAGCTGCGCAACCCGGAGCTGCAGCGGCAGGCCGAGGAGATGCTGCGCGAAAACATCCGCGAATCGATCATCAAGCCCGAGCAGCCGCCGACCGAGGTCGTCGACCACAGTACCGGCGAGGTGAACGCGGAGCCGTCGGCGCAGGAGCTGGCGCGCGAGCAGCGCGAAAGCGACGCGAACATCGACCGCGCCATGCAGGAGCCGCTCGGACCGCCGCCGCCCGATGTGGAGGATGGGCCAGCTGGTGCCTCGAGCCCGCTGCCCGTGTCCTCGCCAAAAGGGTCGCCAAAAGGGTCGCCAAAAGGGTCGCCAAATGGCTCACCAGAAGGCTCATCCAAGCCTCCGGCTTCAACTGGGGGCGCGCTAGACGGCGCAGCCTCCAGTACCTCGACTGACGCGCTCGAAATCGCGCGAAATCTACCCGCTCATACGTACAGTGAACGCAGCAGCGATGTCGCCGCCGCGCGTGCTTCGGACGTGGCTACGTCGAACGTGGCTGCATCGGACGCGCCAGGAGCCACATCTGTGGACACAGACGCCGAGCGGCCGCCGAGTGAAGACGAAATATGGTCAGGGTGTGTGCGTTTGGAGGACGACAGCATCCGGCTGGATGCGGCGCGCGGCTTGCGTCTCGGCGTGCGCCACCACGGCGAGGGCGGAGGCACCCCCCCGAGCGGCGAGGTCGCGCGCGAAGGCTGGCCTCTGCGCGTCGCAGGCTCGGAGCTCACTGTGCGCGGCCTCGTCAACGCCTCGCGCGCCGCCGAGTACTTCCGCGCGTCTGCGCAATCTGCGGAGCACCGCCTCGGCGCCTTCGCCGTGGTCGGCGACGGCCCGGCAGATGTCGGAGCGCTGGAGGCTCTTCACGGCTACTTACGCAGCAACGACCGCCACGGCTCTATTAAAACCGACCACGTCGACGTGAAGGACGCATTCCTTGTACCGTGGTCGCCGACGAGCGATCTTTCCTTTCTCGCCCTCACAGATACCTCGCAGGCGCTACTAGCGCGCCTTGCTGCAGACCGGGGCGACTCCAGCGTCCTCATCGCGATATACGTTCTGAACACTCACTCTTAGCACCCCGCCTCTTAACACCCACGTACTCGGATGAACCCCGCGGAACCGCGCGAACGCCTCGCTGCTGCAGCGCAGGCAGCCCATTGTATGTATATGTAAATATTCACCTCGCTAACTGAACATTTGCCGATCGTGCGTCTTTGCCGCCTACCACGCTCTGCCGGTCACTGCCGCTTACCACTTTGGGAACAACCCTAACGCGCGTCCCCCGGCCCGTCCACAAGGGCAGCGCGCAGATGCAGCGCACCGCCAGAGCCCCACGTACGCGCGCCCCCTAAATATGGCGGCGGACGCGCAGAGGGAGGAGGAGCGCGTGCGCCGCGAACTCGCGCAATGCCTGGCGCCGGAGTACGTGCGCATGCATGTCGATTCGGACGGCCGCCGCTTCTATTTCATCACGTCGCAGCAGGCGATTTCGCTGGCAAACGAGATCTTCGGCGCCGAGAACTGGGGCGTGGAGGTGCGCCACGAGGAGCTGCACTCCGTGGCCGAGACGCCCAACACAGACGACCGCGGCGGGTTTGTCGCCGAGGCCTCGAGCCGCGTGCGCGTGGCGCGCCGCACGGGCGCTTTCCACGAGGACACCGGCTTCAGCACGGCGCGCGGCGCCTCGCGCGCAGACGCGATCGGCAAGGCGAAGGCAATGGCCAAGGCCGCAGCCACAAAGCGCGCGCTGCGCCATTTCGGCCAGGCGCTAGGCAACTGCTTCTACGACGCCGAATACATTGCGTACCTCGACACGCTCACGCTCAGCCAGTCCTAGCGAACTGCTTCTGAGTCGACAGACCAGACACCAGATTGCAGGAACGGCCGCCTAAATGCAGCTGCCAGCACCGCAGGAAGACGCCGCGCCCCTTCGCACGCATCAAACTACTACTAGCTCGGGCATGAGGAGGGCTTGCCACTATTGACTGCATTATTACATGTGAGACTACTAGGCAAGCTACAATAGTAGTGAGTTGAGCTGAGGTTCAGCTACGATTTCAACTGGCGCTCGCGCGCTAATTAGCGCTGCACGCGCACGCGTCCGTCCGGACACCACCAATCCCCAGGGACTTAGTGCCCTCGCGTACGTCGAGTCCGAGTCAGAGACGAGTGTCACGTGCCAGGATCCAGGGTAGCGGTCCGAGCCTCGGCAGGGCGGGGTGTGGCCGGCGGCGGCGGCGAAAAAGCTATAAGCTGCAGCGATGTGTCAACACGGTCCCAGCTCGGTTCGCCTCACACCCCAGATAGGACTCACGCTGCGCACAGTGCACATAGCGGCGTCGAACCCTCCTCAAGCGCAATGGCCTCTTGCGGACCTTCAAATGCGCTGCAGAACCTGAAGGCCCACGTCGAGCGCGACGCCTCGTTGCAGCGCGAAGGCGCGGTCAGGCCGGCCGCGGCGGGCCGGGGCTTCCGCGCGGGCCGGCTCGACGCGTCCGCCGGGCAGTTTGAAGCGTTCAATTCGTTTGACACGCGCGGCACGCAATTCGCGCGCGACCTCGATGCGCGAGGCGTCCCCATGGCGCCTTCCCAGCTCGGCGCGCCGCCGTCCGTCGCGCACGGCCAGGCCGCCCGTGTGGGGTACATGAACCAAGGCCGAACCCCTGCCTCGGAGCCTCAACTCGAGCATCGCGCGCCTCAGCAGCCGCCGCCCGAGTGGGCCGCCGAGTTCCAGAGCCTTTCGCGCAATGACGCGAAGGCGCAGCCCGCGGCGTTCGCGGCGCCGGCGGCCGCCATGCACGACCATATGAGCGCATTTCCAGCGTGGTCAGCGCCCGCGTTCCACGCGCAGCCCGCGCCATTCGGCGCATTCGCGCCCTCGGCGTCTATGCTGCACGGGCCCGAAGCGTACGGCGCGCAGCTGGGTGCCGCGCAGCTTGGGGCCGCGCAGCCGGATCAGAATGCGATGGAGGCTGCGTTCCGCGAGGCCGAGGAGAGCCTCCGTAAGCTGCATCTCGGGAACGCACCCGCGCCCGCGCCCGCCGAGGCCGCGGAAGCGGCGGCCTCGGCGAGCGCTCAGCGCGGGACCGACGCGAGCTCCGTCGCCGCCAGCATCATCAGCAAGGTAAACGAGCGCGCCGACCCGGAGCTGGTCAGCAAGGTGCAGGGGTCCAAGTTCATGAACCTCATGACGAAGCTGCGGAACCATGAGGTCGAGATCGAGTCCGAGAAGTTCGTGAGCACGTCCACACACTCGAAGATAGGCGACGACGACCTCGCCGCCGCGGCGCGCGCGGCAGCGCAGGCGCACTCTGAGGCGGACGCGCCCCCCGCCGTCGAGCCCATGACCGCGACGTTGAAGCCGCGTAAGTCGGCGTACGAGGCGGCGCCGCCGGACTTTGCGGCGCCCGAGTTCGGCCTGGACAACTTTCAGAACGACTGGCCGCCGCAGCGCGAGACGCTGCACGAGCAGCCGCCGGAGACGCGGCCCGAGCCGCGCAGCGGCCACCGCTTCTCGCGCGACCTCGACGACCCGGAGACGTACCTGTTCAAGATGAAGCAGAATCTCGACCCGCGGCTCTTCGAAAAGTCGCCCTACACCAGCTCGTTCAAGACAGCACAGGAGCTGGCGCCACCGCAGGCGGTGCCCGCGGGCTCCTGGGACGAGAACTACGAGGACTGGTGATTTATTTATGACATTTTGTTCAGTCGCGAGGCTTGTCACAGAGTATGGAAATGCGGCTCTTGTCGTAAGCAGGCGGGCCGTAGGCACACCGATGGCAGGCCGCAGGCAAGCCGCAGGCAAGCCGTAGGCAAGCTGTAGGCAAGCCGTAGTAGCAGTTTGAGATAGCAGCCTTCTTTCGACTTAGGTACGCTACAACCTGTTGTCACTGTAAGCTATAACTTGTAGAGTTTACCTGCGAAACATGCTCGTGATGGAATTAAATAAAGAAAAGTATATATTACATTTTGCCTAAGCGTGGCCGAACGCAAAGTACTGGCCCAGGTTGATGTGGCTGTAGCCCGAACGCTCGAGGTACCGCGTTACGACGCTGCACACTTGGCTCAGCCCGGCGACATTGCGCGGCGCGTGTGCAGCGGCGCTCGCGCTTGCGTTCGAGGGCTTGAAGCAGCTCACGTCGAACAGCGACTTGTAGTAGCACATCTGCGTATACAGCTCCTTGCTCGAGTACACGACCGAGAGCTTGCCCTCGCACTGCGGCTGCGTGCACCGCTTCGCCACGAAGGCGCCCACGGCCGGCGTCAGGCACTTGCACTCGTCGCACTCCATCCAGCCGTCGTAGTACCGCGCCACGCAGCGCCGCAGCGCCGCCTCGACCTGCCACGCCACGGCGCTGTACGGCATCACCACATCGGTGTCGGGGACGGTGATTCCCTGCGGCTTCAGCGCGGCAAGGCCTTCGAACTCGAACTCGTGCCCGGCGAATTGCAGCCGCAGCCGCTCGCAGCGCGCAAACCGCTCGGCGCCCGAGCCGACTGTGATCAGGCTCGCGCTCTCGAATCCGTCGAACAGGGCGCCACTTCCCGAGCTGCGCGCCGCCTTCTCTGCAACAGGCAGCCCCATTACCTCGGCCAGGCGCTCCGCGTCAAAGCCCTCGACGCGCTCGCAGAACCGGCTGATGGGCGTGTAGACCTGGTGATGCAGGTACCACTCGTAGTCCGGCGTCAGCTCGTGCTTCTTCAGATCCTCGAAGGAGACGGCGCGCTGCGCGACGCTCTTGCTCGTGTCGTTGTCGCCGGTGTGCTTCGCGATGATGTAGCTGATGACGTCCTTGGCGCGCACGCTGTGGCCGGCCTTCATGCGTGCCTCCGCAACAACAAGCTGCGGCTTGTCGATTTTGCCGTACTTGTTCAGGTCGCGCGAGAGCTGGTTCCGGATAACGAACATTTTGGGGAAGAGCTTGCCGCCGCGCACGTCGCTGGCGAAGCTGCGCAGGTATTCGTACACACGCTCGAAGATCTCTATAGGGTCCTGCTCGTCATCGTCAGGTGGAGTGTCGCCGACAATGCTAGCGTGAGGCTCCTTCTCCTCTTCCTCCTTCACAGCCTTGGCAGCAGCCTTGGCGGCAGTTTCCGCCTTGTTGTAGTCGTTTTTCCCGGTGAGCCCAAACAAAAGGTTCAGAACCTGCTTCGAGCTGATCTTGCATACGTCACTGAACTCACGCCGCCGCAGATCAAGGCCTTTGTACTCGAGCGTCATCTTGCCATCGGGCTGCAGAATCACGGCTGCGTACTTCTTTTTCATGTAGAGAAGCAGGTGACGGAAGACATGGTCGATGTCGATCTCCATCATCCGGTACTGCTGGTTGACCAGCCTCTTGAACTCGACGCCTATCGAGTGTGCGTCGGCGTAACTCGAAGCGTTCGTGTGGATCATGACCGAGTCGGTGTCGCCGTACAAAACGCGCATGCCGTTGCTCTCGGCAAGCTCTTTGGTGCGGATCAGCGTCTGCCTGCCCTTCATTGTGACGAGCTGCGCAAGTGGCCGCGCGCCAAACCGCGAGTCCGCGAGACCCAGGCACCCATACATCGAGTTCGCCGTCAGCTTGAGCGCCATCTGGCGGATGTCCCACTCGGCGAGCTGGGCCGCGGAGGCCTTCGGCGACTTCATGAGCTTCTTGACCTGCTGTCTGCGCTGGACGAGATTCTGCAGCAGCTTTGGCAGCAGACCCATGGGAACGCTCTGGTCGGGGATCTCAGGCTCGTTGGTCTGGCCGGGGTCGTAGTCCACGGTCGTGAAGCAGATGTTGTACTCCTGGATGATCGATGGGTACAGACTGTTGAAGTCCATGACGAGAACGCACGACTGGTGCAGCCCCGCGACGGGATCGAACACCTGTCCTCCGGCGAACTGGTTTTCATGCTTCGCGTTGTTGCCGTTCGGCAGGGGCTTGTCGGGGATGAGGTACCCTGTCTTGGCGAACTCGTGCATGAGCAGGTAATCGTTGCGCCCGCTGCGCGTGCCGAATAAAGTTGCGCGCCAGGTGTTGCCTGCGAGCTGCGTGAGCTGTCGCGACAGCGGCAGCATCTGGTTCTTCAGTGCTATCGAGGTGACGAAGAGCGTGTCGTACTCGCTGCGGCGCACGACATCGATCAGCCCTTCCGACCCGCGCTGGAGCCAGTCGCCGCTGCAGATGTTCGTGTCGAAGGGCTGGCGGTGCTGGCCCAGGAACTCGCGGCACATCTCCTCGAGTGTGTAGTCGCGGCACTTCCGGCTCGCGATTTCCATGCCGAACGTGTTTTTGAGGTCCACGAGGAGGCGGCCCGAGCAGACTCGCATGACCTCCTGCATGCCGCCCTTCCGAATGTGCGAGTGCTGCCGGAACCTGCCGAGCTTGGACCAGCCGGCCTCGTTCGTTTCCAGCGCGCGCGACAGGAGCGTCGCGAGATGCACGTTCGTCAGCGAATGGCCCATGAGAATGTCCGGGTCGACGCGCAGCAGCACGCTGAAGAACCAGCCTAGCAGTGCCTTCTCGCTGTTGAGAGGGACCAGCGCCTGGGCTGATGGCGTCGCCGCGCCGGCGGCAGCTGCGGCAGCCGCGGCCGCGTTGGTCATTTTCTGGCGCGCGGCGTTGTGCTCCTTTGCGGCGGCCTTGAAGCCGAGCGGGAAGCCGCCCGCCTCGGGGGGCCTGATACCAGTAATCAAGGTGGACGGCAGCTGCGTCGCGTCGTGCGCCGTGTCGTCGACGTTGCGGAACACCCGTACGGAGATCGAGACGACCTCGTGGATCTGTCGCGCGTTCGGCACGGTAGTGATGGCCAGGCTCATCACGGAAAACTTGGGCACGCCGAGCTTGTTGCTCTCAGCCTCGGGCACAACCGTGACGTGGGCGGGCGACGCGCACTCGACGCTGGTCTTCGTCCAGCTGACGCTGCTCGCGGCGCACTTCACCTTGACGTCCAGCCAGCAGGGGCCCATGATTTTCTTGCCAATAACGAAGGTTTCTATCGGGTTGGCGTGCGCACCGTAGCAGTGCGAGTAGGTGCGGCCCTCGGTCGGCACGGGCTCCCGGACGTAGGGCGCCTTCACGCGCAGGTAGTCGTGCTCCGCTTTGTCTTTGCTGAAGCAGTTCCGCAGCGATGTGCGCATCGTGCGGATCGAGGGAACGTTGTTGCGCGAGAAGAACAGGCTCATCTCCTCAGCCACATCCTCGGTGGTCTTCCCCTCCCGCGGCAGCAGGTACAGATCGCGGTCCACGCCGCGCATCACGACGGAGGCGCTGTCCCCACTGCATGTTTTGCCGAAAAGCACGAGGCCGCCGCCCTGCTCAAGGTAGTCCACCCAGTAGAGCCGCAGCGTCGTGCCCTCCTTCACGGTAGTCGTGGTTCCGGCAGTGGCGGGGCTCGCACCGAGCGCCTCATGGGGCAGCAGGGGCTCATCGGCCACCAGGTTCCACTCGGCGCTTGCGAACGCGCCCGTCGCGCCATCGTCGCTCGACGGCGCCGGTGTGAGAAGCTCGCTGCGGCCATGCGGCTGCTGCTCCCCCGCGGGACCAGTCGTGCCCATGCTGCGCTGGTGGCTCACGACAATGTCGTCGTCCGAGTCCGAATCCAGCGCCGCGAACTCTGAAGCAAGCGACTCGTTCGGTTCGCTGCTGAGCTCGCTCGCCGGCAGCGCGGAGGCCGGCTCGAGCTTAACGGGGTCGAGACTAATCGTTTGTGCCGGCACGTCCAGCACGTCGTGGCCAATCATGGACACATCGGCGCTTTCCGCGCCGCTCTGGTCGCCAAGACCATGCTCAGCATCGTCGTAGCTAGCTCGCGGTTTGGTTGCGTGCAGTGGCATGCGCGTGGGTGTATCCGCAACATAGTCAAGACTGCGCCCTGAGGGTGCCGCCGGAACAAGAGTTGCGGCGCTTGCTCCTGGCCGAGAGGCGTTAGCGAGGGCAGATTTGCTGGCGATGCTCGAGCGCAGACCAAACGAGCGCGAGCCTAGGCCGCGCGAGCCGAGACGCGAGCCCAGTCCGGAGCCAAGTCCGGAACCCAAGCCGGAACCCAGCCCGGAACCCAAGCCGGAGCCCAAGCCAGCGCCCATCCCGGAGCCAAACGAGCCGAGTCCTGCTTCAGCTGCGCTTGGCGTCGATGCCGACTGAGGGCTGTTGCGGCGCTTGGGTGTGTGTGGTTTTACGCCGACGCTGTTCACAATGGCGTCGACATCGATAGCTGGCTCCTGCTTCGGCAGGGTGGCGGAGCCGCCCGCAGCTGCGGTAATTCTCGGTCGCTTGGTCCGCATCATTGCTGTGAGATCGCCATCGCGCTTGCCGTCATTGCGGCGCTTGGACTCCCTGGGCTCGCGGCGGCCTGCATCCGCCTCGATCTCAGAGTCAGAGTCGCCGTAACTGTGTGCGCGGTCCCACTCGTACTCGCCGTTGTCGACGTAGCCTTTGCCGTCGTCGTCGACCACGAAGTCGTCCTCGCGAAGGCGCTGGCGCTGGCGCGTCTCAAACTCCTTCTGGTCGACCTCGTCGTAAATGTTGCCGTCATCCTCGTCGAATGCCAGCGCGCGGTGCGTCCGGCCCTCTGCGCGCAGCCTGCGCAGTTCGGCGAGCTTTGCGAGGTTTGCCATCCGCAACGCTTCTGTAACTGTGCGATTCGAATGCGGAGGAGAACGCGGCGAGCTACCTGTGGCCGGCGCGTAAGGTAGGGTCACTTTCAATTTATGCACGACGCGTCCGCTCGCCGCGTAAAGTGTGGGTGGTTGGGCTGGGACGAAAGCCACATGACCATGGCGAGGTAAAAGGCAGCGCGCACTGGTGTGGTCTCGGGCGCGCGCGGGTGAATCAGTGCTTGACTAGTAGCTATTTGTGTCCCTGAAGTAGCCCTTGTAGGCTTCTTTAGTGTCCTGCGAAAGATGCAGTGTCTACAGACTTCACTGTGCTTAAATTATTATCGCAACACTTCCCAGTGTCCGCTTAAGCGTCGCTGCCTCGAGTCGTTGCGGGCCTCTTGGTGACCTTGCCCTCGTGAACGGGCCGTTCCTATAGAGCCTCAGCCGTTGTAATACTGGGATCCGTACCAGAAAGAGACAGGCTAGTGCGTTTCCGGCTCGGAAGCCAAAGCTCCTCCGTGACAACCCATCTAAGGCACCCATTCAAGACCTTAATTATCCCATTCCCTTGAGATGGAGCAAGTATTGGGCAAACCACTTGCGGATATAGTGCGCGACGACAAGGACGAGCCCAGCCTCTTTGTAGAGCTGCTCGATGAGCGCGGTAGCGTTCATAAGTCATGGGTGACACAGAGAGCGTCGCTGGCGGGCGATGCGCGGTACATCGCGCTGAGCTCGGACGCGGCGCGCGTCGCAGTGTTCGACAAGTGGCGCCAAAAGGCTGCTTCAGCCGGCGGCGCCGAAACGGCTGAGGAGGACGAACAAGCCGTAGCGCGTCGGTTTGTAGAGTTCGTGCACGCGAACTTCAGGCCGGACATGCTGTATGCCGACTTCAAGCGGCGGTTCCGCAGCACGCCCGAGTTCAATTGCGCGCTCGCGCAGAGCACCAAGCAGAAGCTCTTCCAGGAGTACAAATTCACCACGCAAATCGAGACTGAGCAGGAACGGCAAGCGTACGTCCGTGCGAACCCGCTATTCACCATGCTCGCGCCATGACCCTTGACCACGCCTCGCGACGAACCTGCCCGTGCCCGCATACATTGCACAAACCCACAAACGCGCGAGATCAAGATTCGAGACGCGTGAGGTTGGCTCGTGAGTTCATGCAGAGTGGGGGGCGGACGGGGCGCTCCGAGCTGCTCAGAGACCTGCTCGAGGCGAGCCGCGGTGACGCGCATAATGCTGGCCTCAATACCAAGATGCGTGGCATGGTGACGGAGGTGACGCAGGTGTCTCCGCTGCGGCTGGCGAACATGCTCAGCTCGATCGCGCAGAAGGCTGCAACTAACATCACGAGCCGCAGCGCAGACTACGTCGACTCGCGCATTGACAAGCAGGGGCTGGCGGGCGAGGAGCTGCGGCTCGCGAAGCGCGAGACGCAGGACCTCTTTGCTGAGTTTCTCGGCGCGCTGAAGCTGGCGCTCATGGAACAGTTCGTCGAGGTCGAGAACTTCATTTTCAACGACACGTATGTCGTAGACGCCGAGCTGTTCGCGGGCGGGTTCGTGCGCTTCGCCCACCAGGAGGGCATCGACTACTCTCACACCGACGACGCGCAGGCGCTCGCCGTTTCCGTCGACTCGGCCGAGGAGGCTCTGGAGGCAAAGCTGAGAGACGTACAGCGGCTCCGCGGCGAGGTCGAGGATATCGAGGAGGCGCTGCCCAAGCTCGACGCCCTTCTCCTTTGGCTCGACACGACCTTGGCGTCCGGTATCGACGTGCAGTCCTCGGAGATTCGCGCGTTGGCCGATGAGGTAGCGCGCCACATGGAGTCCCTGCAGCAAAGTCTGCCGTAGCGGTTTGCAATGGCACATCTGCCTTTATTTATTTATATCAGTCCCTGTCGACACGCCGCGCTCCTAATGTTGGGGTCCGTGCCTGATTAGCCGGACCATGCCAGTGCGGCTTTATTTAATATTTGTAATCTAGCTAAGTGAGGCGAGCACGTCGCTTCTTGCCGTTTTTTTATCTTGACTTGGATTGTCCATCACGCCTTGGAGCCGACACTGTTCATCTCGCGCACTCAGGTTTGTCAGCGCCTGAAGCAGAGGCTCTTCAGTACAGATGGGCCTAGAGCCGCCGCCAGGCTGGGAGCCCCCATCTTCAGCGCCAGCCGACGCGTCTTTGCCGCCTCCGCCACCTTTCAAGGTGCGCAAAAGCAATTCTGGGGCATCCGCGACGTCACAGGATGCGTCGACGAGGGCAGGCCCTCCACAACATCGGCGAGACCCGCTGGATGTAAAGCGCAAACGGAGGAGAGCGGCGCCGGCGCGGCTCAAAAATCCCGAGCGACTGCGCTCAATCATCGAGCGGCACCGTGATTTGGGCTCAGCCCAGGCCAATGCGGACAAGGCGTCGTATCTGGGCGCGCTCAAGTACCTCCCTCATGCGGTCTTCAAAGTGCTGGAAAACATGCCCCAGCCGTGGGAAGCGTCGAAGCAGGTAACTGTGCTCTACCACACGGCAGGAGCTATTACCTTCGTAGACGAGATCCCGTACGTCGATCCGCTGGAGTTTATGTCCCGCTGGGGACAGGCGTGGACGGACATGCGCGACGAAAAACGAGACCGCACGTCGTTCCGCCGGATGCGCTTGCCTCCCTTCGACGACGAAGAGACACCACTGACGTGGCGGCAACTCAACACCTTCGTAGATGAGCTTCCTGATCCCGTCCCTGCCAGACCCGTGGCGTCCATCTTCGACGGGCTGAGACACGCCGAGCCGTTCTTGCTGAACGCGACCCCACCGCTGGGGTTCGATCACGCAAGCTTCATTAATGCCAAGGCACTGCACATCCAGGTGCCCAACGGACCCCGCTTTGAGGACCAGAGCGAACTATCGAGCGGCGCCCTGCCTCCCTCCTCTTTGGATGACCCGAATCAGATCATCGTGAGGCCCCAGCAGTTTCCGCTCCGTGCAGAGACCCAAGTCGTATACCCAGTTCTCTATGGAGGGGGCGCGCCTAGAACGAAAGTCGTGCACCCTCTCGTGGTGCAACCTTTGAACGCGATCATAAAGAGACACGACACCAAGAAGGCCTTCTTCCTCGACTCCTCCATCACGGAGGCGCCTGCAGGACCTGTGGCCCCTCCAAATGGTGGTGTTAACCGATCATCTGCCGCTGGGGGTGACATCGGGCCAACACCGTTTCTCGCGGACGTTCAATTCGATGACGAGGAGGTGGCCCAGGCGCGCGCATGTTACCATGCCGGCTATCCCTTCAATCAAGCGAAACGAAAACGCCAGAGGGCACAAGATATCGCGCTGGTAAAACCTTTGTATACAAGACGGCGGCCCCTGCGTGTCATGGCCTCGAAGACTCGTGGAAGCTACCAGCGACTCCTGAAGAGTACGACGAAACTCGCGCTGACCGCTACTAAAAGACACCATACGCCCGACACAGGTCGGTCTCGACGAATATTTGGCCTGCTTGGAAGCACTAAGTTCTTTGAGCGGACGCGGATCGACTGGCTGGAGGCTGGAATGCAGCTTTGCCACCAGGGATACCAAATTCTGCAGCTTCTGATACATCGTCGTGGACTTCACTTCATGCACCTTGACTACAACTTTAACCTCAAGCCCACGAAAACACTGACCACAAAGGAGCGGAAGCGCTCGAGGTTTGGAAACTCTTTCCACCTGGTCAGAGAGATGCTGAAAATGATTAAGCTGATTATTGATAGTCACATCCAGTTTCGTCTCGGTAAAGTCGATGCTTTTGAACTCGCCGACGGCTTGCACTACATTCTCACCCACATCGGCCAACTTACCGGTCTGTACCGCTACAAGTACCGTGTAATGCATCAGATCACTGCGTGCAACGACCTGAAGCATGTCATATACGATAGATTCAACATGAATGGGGTCGGTAAAGGGCCTGGATGTGGAGTCTGGCAGCCAAGCTGGAGAGTCTGGCTGGGTTTCTTGAGAGGGAATCTGCCTATGCTAGAGCGTTGGCTCGGCAATCTTATCACGCGCCAGTTCTACGGCAGAGTCAGTAAAGGTATCGCGAAGACAGTGACCAAGCAACGCATCGAGAGCCACTATGACCTCGAACTGCGAGCGTCGGTTCTCCATGATATCCTCGACGTGATGCCGGAGCAGTTGCGGAAGTCAAAAACAAAGGTGGTCATGCAGCACCTCAGTGAGGCGTGGCGTTGCTGGAAGGCCAACATTCCGTGGGACGTGCCGGGGATGCCGGAGCCCATCAAGCGAGTCATTGAACGGTACATCCAGTCCAGGGCTGAGCACTGGATCAAAGTTCTCCACACTAATCGCGAGCGCATCCGAGCGGGCCGCACGGTAGACAAGGCGGTGGCACGTAAGAATCTGGGGCGCCTCACACGATTGTGGTTACGAGGCGAACAGGAAAGGCAGAGCAAATACGCTCAAACAGGGCCTCTCCTGACGCCGGAAGAGGCTGTCATCATTTACAAGACCGCGGCTGCTTACCTCCGCGCGAGAGAGTTCCTGGACCCAATTGTGCTAAGGGATGACTCAAGCTTTGCCACCGACTCTAAGCTTTTGACGCTGGCGCTTGAAAATATACGCGCGGACTACAATATGACAGCAAGACTCACCAACACGCAACGTGAGGAACTGCTGTCGCTCGAACAGGCCTACGACAACCCTTACGATACCTTGGCGCGTATCAAAAAGGCTATTCAAACACAGCGCGTTTTCAAAAACATTGAAGTCTCTCTTCTCGACCTTCATGATCACCTGTGCCCTGTATACCATGTCGCAGTGGACGAGAGGATCGTAGACGCTTATGTTGATCAGTACCTGTGGTACGAGGCGTCTAAGCGTGGACTCTTTCCAGACTGGGTCAAGCCAAGTGATGACGAGGTCGCCCCGATCATGGTACGCAAGTTTTGTGAGAAACTGAACAAAGATACTCGATTCTGGTCGACAACGAACGGCGATCGCTCGACTTTGCTGCATGTGAAGCTCTCTCGATTTGTTGAAAATGCCGACCTTACGTTGTTGAATCAACTGCTGAAACTCGTTTTGGACGAGAGTCTCGCTGACTACATTACAGCCAAAATGAACTCTGCTCTCACTTACAAGGACATGTCCCATGTGCAACAAGTGGGCATAATCCGTGGTTTCGAGTTTTCATCGTTCGTTGTTCAATATTATCTGCTAATGATCGATCTCCTATTCTTGGGCTTGCGACGGGCGCTCCAGCTATCTGGGGCTCATGAGCCGCGAGTCGATGCACATACTCACCCCATTTGTGATTATCTACGCAACGTGGATGACGTATATATCATGATGCATCTCACACCTGCTGAATCAAAAGATCTTCTCAGTGACTTCAAAGACGAGCTCACTCACGACCTCATACTAGCGGACTATCCAGTGAAGCACTGTTGGCCGTATGACCAGATGATGCAGCTCGTAAGGGCCGATGTACAACTCGGCCGCGCAGCTTTTGCAGAGTTCCGTGGAAGGATACCGGAGTCTTTGGGAACTGTGTCGTGTGTCGATGCTTCCGTTCTTAGTTCGAGCAATCCTGCGGTTATGTTCGAGATGGCGGGTTTCGAGGTGAGAATGCAGAAACTTGACAATCCCGGTTTAAAGATTTCACAAATCGGTGAGACAATAGATGACAATGCTGCGTGGGTGCTTCGGGACAGCGATGCGTCGAGCTATGGAACCTCTTCGGTGTTCCTCAAAGTCAGCGACGAGTCAATAAACAGATTCAACAACAGAGTAAGACAAATTTTGATGTCCAGCGGCAGCACGACATTCGCGAAGATCATCAAGCGTTGGAACACCACACTTACGGCTCTTGCAGCATACTTTCGAGAAGCTGCCATAGCCACGCCTCGCCTCTTGGAGGTTATTGTCAAAAATGAGACACGGGTCCAAAACAAAGTCAAAATGGGCCTTAACTCAAAGATGCCTGCGAGATTCCCACCTTGTGTATTTTACAGTCCCGAGGAATTAGGCGGCCTTGGAATGCTCTCAGCATCCCACGTGCTGATACCTGAGTCTGATCTTTATGGCAGGACGCATTCGTACAAGCATGGCATGGGCGACTTCAAGGATGCAGGACTGATCCCGAACCTCTTCAGATACATCAGTACGTGGGAGGCGGAAGCTCACGACTCGCAGAGAGTCTGGGCAGAGTACGCTCAGAAACGTTCAGACGCGATCGCGACCAATTCTCGAGTCACTTTAGATGAGCTCGAGGATATCTGGCATCGTGGTCTGCCGAGAATCAGTACCCTTTTTCAGAAAGACAAAGCAATTCTGGCATATGACAAGGGTTTCCGCTCTAGGCTGGCGTTCAAGAACTTTTCCAATGCAAAATATGACCCATTTTGGTGGGTAAGCACGCGCCATGATGGGCGGCTCTGGAATTTCAGTGATTATAGAAACGATGTGATTGAGGCTCTGGGAGGCATCAACACTATCTTAGAGCACACGCTTTTCAAAGCGACCGGCTTTGATAACTGGGAAGGACTGTTCTGGCAAAAACAAAGTGGTTTTGAGCAGCAGATGCAGCTTCAGAAGCTTACCAACGCCCAACGTTCAGGCCTCAGTCAGATCCCGAACCGGAGGTTCACTCTTTGGTGGTCTCCGACCATCAATAGAGCTAATGTCTACGTTGGATTTCTTGTTCAACTAGACCTCACAGGCATTTTCCTTCATGGCAAAATTCCGACGCTCAAGATTTCTTATATTCAGGTGTTTAGAGCTCATTTGTGGCAGAAAATTCACGAGAGTCTTGTCGTGGATATGTGCCATATATTCGACAGGGAGCAATCTGCTCTCGCTCTCGATGGTGTTGAAAAGCTACCCATTCATCCACGCAAGTCCTATAGGATGAATGCCTCTACAGCAGACATTCTGCTCACTTCATCCAACGCGGCCGTTGGTTGGGCGATTTCCAAGCCATCGCTACTCAATGCTGATGGTGACAAATTCGATCACTCGTCGAGCGCTCAGTTCTGGATCGATATTCAACTTCGCTATGGTGACTTTGACTCGCACGACATAACAAGATACACGAGAGCGAAATTTCTTGACTACACTTCAGACGGGGTCAGTCTTTACCCGTCATCGACGGGCCTGATGGTATGCGTAGATCTGGCCTATAACACCTATGATGCTTACGGACACTGGTTTCCGGGTCTAAAAGAGCTCATGAGACAGGCCATGCAGAAATTGATGCAGTCGAATCCCGCGCTTCACATTTTCAGAGAGAGAGTGCGCAAAGCGCTGCAATTGTTCCAATCGCAACCGAGCCAGCCTCATTTGACATCCGGTGAATATACAGATCTCATCGATAGTAGAAGCCTTGTGGTGGACGATACCTCGGTGTATAGAGTGACCACCAAGAAAACGAAGAATGGTAACATGACTACAAAGCCCATCAACGGAGCGTTGTTTTGCTTGAATGCAGCGACCGGTCAGCTTTATTGCACGCTGGTCCACGCCGACGCAACGTGGGCAGGACAGAAGAAACTCAGCGCCTTGAGTAAATGGAAAGCAGCTGAGGGTGTAGCGAATACGATACGGACTCTTCCGGACGGTCAACGACCTGGGCAGGTCGTTATCAGCACCCGAGGGCTGAGAGATCCAATGGAGGTCAATATGCTGGAGTTTTCTGACATTTCTGTAAGGAACTCGGAGTTTTCCTTCCCACTGAGTGCCCTCTTAGGCACAGACACTTTCAAGGCTCTCATGGACAACGTAATTGCACAGTCGTATGACAGGTTCCCGAAAGAAAACCAGTTCACCTTTGGTCTCTATGATGACTGGCTGAAAGTGTGTCAGCCGAGCACAGCATTTAGTCGCCTTGCGCTTCTCCTTAGAGGTCTAGCTATCGATGCGGACTCCTTGATGACAATTCTATCTCAAAAATCGCTCGGTCGGCCTCCTGTAGAAGGATTTTTCTGGCCGAAGTTGTCTAGGGAGACTTGGACGGAGGTAGAGGATCTCGTGAGCGACCTTATTGTTGAGCACTACGCACGTACAAATGCGATCAGCCGAGACTCACTCACGCAAAGTGAGATAAGGGATATTATTATGGGTCAAGCGGTGACTCCTCCCTCCGAAGACAGCGAAACGCGTGCTCTCGAGACAAACACCGCCGTGGAAGGACAAGGAAAGGCCGTCACTACAAAGTCCCACAATGTGCATGGCGACGAGATAACGGTGGTCACAACATCCAAGTACGAGCAGCAAACTTTTGAGTCCCAGGGAACATGGCGAAATCGAGCCCTTGAAGCGGCGTCCTCTTTACACTATCGCGCTCTTCACTTGCACGTCGACCCAGCGCTGGAACAACCATATCGGGCTTTGGTACCTCGAAACTTACTGAGAGACTTCGCTGCTGTATGTGACACGCGAAACTTGGTTATGGCCCTTGTGTATGGGTACAGAGATGCTGAGTCGCGCCAATTCGAGGTTGTAAGCTTGGGTATAGTGCCGCAGTTGGGCAGCACGACAAACATTTCATTCTCATCAACGCCCAGTCACGAGGATCTACCTGATGGCAGCGGCCTACAGTTGTTAGGAGTTGTAAGAAGTCAGACGCGGCCGCGCTCCGACAAGGACATCTCACCCGTTGATCTCATGATGCTGGCATCGAGGCAGCGCGAGCTGACTTGGTGTGCGTTTCCTGCGCTTGTTCTTACTCTCAACCTAGAGCAAGGTGTGATTGGCGTTCAGGGATTCGTCCCCACTGAGGCTGGAGTTCGCTGGGGAGCTAAGAATCGCGATCTGCTCTCGGACACACCCACTGGCTACGATGGCCCCTCCTTTGCGAGTAAAGTTGCGGTCGCCATCACCAGCGACTCAGGCTTTTTTTACGTACCACAGGACGACATCTGGAATTATTCCTTTATGAACACCATGTGGAACCCCAAAATGCGTGCGTTCGTGAAGATCGGACTACCCGTTGGCTACTACGATAGTATTCACCGCCCTCAACATTTCTCCCGTATGGGCAAGCTCGAAGATGGGTTCGAGTTCGAGGAGCAAGTATTTTGAGAAGCTTAGTTGGCTATATTTATTAAAAACTGACATTGATCGAAATCAAAGCTTTCAGAAAAAAACAAAAGAAAATTACACGCAGGCCACCACTTTGTATATTGATACTGCCGGTCGCGGCTAGTCCGCCTGCTTCCTCGAAATTAGGCCGCGCCTTAGTTAGCCGTATGTGGGCAGGGGAGCTGACCGGAATAGCGCTTGTTCTACTACCCTACTACCCATCTGAAATCCTGAGGTGAAATAATATGGCGACGGGATCGAAGAGAAAAAAGGAGTATAGGGATGAGCAACTCCAGAAGCGAGCCAAGGTGGATTTCGAGGAGGATGTGAAGGATGCTGAGATGCCGAGGAAAAGATATTATCGCCAGAGGGCACACTCCAACCCGTTCAGCGACCACCAGCTCAAATATCCATCCAAGCCGGAGACCATGGACTGGACGAAACTGTACGCTGACGATGGAAACGAGGCGCCCACAGTTGCCGATGTTGGCTGTGGCTTTGGCGGGCTGCTCGTCTCTTTGAGTAAGCTGCTACCCGACCGACGAAGCCTTGGCTTGGAGATTAGAGCTCAGGTCACTCAGTACGTCGAGGATAGAATAATTGCGTTACGCGCGCAGGAGAAAGATACCGAGGGTCCGGCTTACCGTAATGTGGCGGTGCTGCGCGCCAACGCTATGAAGTTTTTGCCAAACTTCTTTCCCAAGGCACATCTGGAAAAAATATTCTTCTGTTTCCCAGATCCACATTTCAAGAACAGAAAGCACAAGGCACGAATAATTTCGCCCACCCTTTTGTCCGAGTATGCGTACGCTCTTAAACCTGAAGGAGTTGTGTATACCATCACGGATGTCGAAGACCTTCATACCTGGATGGTCAAGCATCTGGACGCTCACCCGCTATTTGAGAGGCTCCCGGCTGAATTCGAAGAAGAGGACCCCTGCGCGAAGCAGATGCGAGTGGTTACCGAAGAAGGTAAGAAGGTTGAGCGAAACCAAGGCTCCAAATTTGTGGCGTGCTACCGTCGCATTCCGAACCCACCAGAGCCCAATGAATAGGTCGGTGCGGGGCTACCTAGCTTTTGCCGCCAAAACTGGCAAGACGCGGGCAGTGAAACCAAATTTGAAATTCGTTTCGCTCTTACTTCAATAATGAAAGGTACATGAGTGAGTGCCCGGGTGAGATCTCTCTCAATTGCTCCTGTATATAGTCCATTGAGGCGGGTAGGTTAGTCTCTCGCCTTATTTAGTGACAATAATCTACACCCAACCATGCGCACCTAAGAAGCATCTGAGTGCGGAAGCGCCTCAGTCAGAAGCTCCTGAGTGAGGGAAGCTTAGGACGTTAAAACCAGACTAGGGTTTTGCGCACACTTCGGCAAGCGCGCGTTGGGATGGCCACTCCAGAGGAGCTTCGCGCGAAGCTGCTCGCGCAGCGCGCCGCTCAGCAGGAGGAGAACCTAAAGCGGGAGGAAATACATGCTGAGGCTAAGAGGGCCACGCGACAGCTTATTACTCTAGGCTATAACTTTGATGACATATTGGAGCTTGTCGACGTTGAGGTCAGCGAAGACCATCTGAACGGTCTGTTTCGGGCCATTGGCTGCTATCGCAAGCGCAAACGTACGGAAGAGCCCGCGCTGACCTCCTTCGGAGCCTCGCGCTGGCTAGATTATCGTGAGGAGTTTGTCCTGAGCCCTAGCGACAGCTCTAGCGAGTCGGACGAAGACCCCTCTTCTGAGCCGCGAGATACGAGGCCTGCGAGCGAAATTTCTATCGCTGCTGATGGTTCTAAGCAGCTTGATGGCGCGCCAGCTGCGGCCTCTGACACCACTGCACCAATTACAAGCGCGAGCCCAGGAGAGGGAGAGCTGGAAATCGTTACCTCACAAGCTCCCCACTACCCGCCTCAGCCGGAAACGGCCGACAATGCATCGAGTCTCGTGTCTGGAACTGAGCTCCTCGATCCGGGCGAGCCACCGCTGCTCGACTCGCGTAGCGACGTTGTGCACAGCAGCCTTCCGCCAGCCAGCGACGCTCCCCCAGAAAGTGGTGCGTCTAGCGTCGCTGCTTCCACAACCGAGGCGCATGAGCATACCTTTCAGGAGCCGTTCACAGTCGAAGAGGGCTCGCCATTACGCAGGTCATCAAATTCTGACGGACTTGAAGTACAGGCATCGCAGAGCCCGGTCAGTGATGGTCCCGAGAACGGCCCAATTGCCGGCCTCGGAAGTGGGGAAGAAGCCGTCGAGGAGCTGGGTGCAAGCCAACTGAGCGACGATTACAGTATGAGCAGTGACTACCTCGATGCTGACGATCGCGACGAAGAACACGTATCGCATGGTGAGCACCTATCGGCAGACTCGGCCGCGGACAGCATGACGGACTCATCGCCAGACTCCATGGGGTCTATGGATGATGCCGCCGACGAGCAAATACCCGCAACGGATGAGGCTATGGACATTGACTCGACGGACAGTCCTATGGACGTTGAGCCAACTCAGGTGTTCTCTATCAATGGCATACACATCGTAAGGCCGCAAGAAGGAACCGCGGCTGACCGTACTGGCTCAGACGCCAGGCGCGGCAAGCAAAGAAATAAGGCAGACACTTCTGACAGCGTTCAGAAGCAACTGGAGGACGTGAAAGCGAAAATTGCCGAGGTGCAGCAGCTCAAACTGGCACGCGAGGCTCGCAAAGAGGCAGATCAGGAGACGGCGCGGCGCAACATGCAGCTGCGCGATCTGGCCTCGCGCCGCTCCTTGCTTGCGCAGAAAGCCGAGCAGATCGACCTCAAGAAGGCGGCTGGTCGAGTGAACGACCTCGAGCACAGTCTGCGGCTCGCGCGGAAGCAGCTGGAAGACGCCGCGGCGCTGGTGGACTCTATTGCAAAGGAGAGGGCGGAGCTGGAAGTGAAGGAGACGAAGCTGCGCGCCGAGCTGTCGCGACCACCGGTCATCAGCGCTAAGCAGGCGCTTCCCGAGTCGAACGGCTCCGGCGAGGCACTACCAGCAGCGGAAGCACCGCAATATCCTGTCCTCACATTCAAGGATAGCCCACTGCGGGCGTTCTCAAGCTTTAGGATGTGCCCCGGACTGGGCCCTACGCAATGGTTCTCGCGGACGTTCAACTCGCGGTTTGTCTCCAACTTGTCGGACCGGCTGCTTTGCGAGCGTGAATGGTTTGGCAAGGGCAAGCTGTGTCGAAAGGCCGACTGCGAGGGGGTGCATGTGGCGGACTTCGATGTAGACCCTCTTGTCATCTGCCAGTACATGGCGACGCGAGGCGTTGAGAAGGACGGCTTCCGGGAGGAGCTTCAATCGGCGCTGCGGACCCATTTGAAGGGCCCGAACGTGTCGGCGGCTGAGATCGCGGCCTCGATTATTGGGCTCTGTAAACGAAGAGACCCCACGCGGTTCCTGGACTGGCAGACCTGGGGAGTAGACTCTCCGCTGTAGGTCGATAATTATAGGAGCATCTACAGCGAGAGCATGCTTGCTTAGCTCCCTTTATTTATTTAAACATATTTGTACAATAGAACGAACTCGAGGAAATGGTCGAAGAGTAGCCGAAGATCAGTCGGACGTTGTTCAGGAGACTCCTTGGAGATAATTCGGGTGATTGCTCGAGGACAGACCAGGTGTTATCGCCGGTCCGGCCGTCCTGAGCTAGTTCATAGTTTTGATGACTAGAGATAGTCCAAAGTGACGTTAAATAAATTATGGGGTAAATTAAAAAAAGGAAACAAGCCAAAGCGCACCTCTTTTTTTCAAAGATAACATGCAGCACAGCGCAGGAGGAGGTGCGTCAAATGGCACGATCCCAGCGATCGAGCCTAAAGATCGAGGCTGCCGATCGAGCAAGCGATCGAGCCTAGCGATCACGCCTAGTGATCGAGCCTGGCGATCGAGCAAGCGATCGAGCATAGCGATCGCGCCTAGTGATCGAGCATAGCGATCGAGCAAGCGATCCAGCCTAGCGATCCAGCTTGGCGATCAGGGCCTGCGGTCCTCGAGCAGGCCGTCCCTGTCGAAGTTCGAGACGGTTGAGCGCAGCGTGCGGTCTCCGAAGACGGAGTCCATTTCTTCGAGAGTCACGCCCTTCGTTTCTGGGTAGACGTAGTAGACGAGAATGACCGAGCACACGCTGAAAAATGCGGGCAGGAGGTACATGGACCAGCCCATGGAGTGCTGCAGAATGGGGGTAACCTCTCCGACGAGGAAATTGAAGGCCCAGTTGGACGCCGTGGACAGCGAGGCGCCCTTGGCGCGTATTGAGAGGGGCAGGATTTCCGGCGGGTACAGCCACGGGATCGGGCCCCAGGAGTAGCCGAAGAAGGCGTTGTAGACCATTACGAACACGACGACGAGGACCGGGCTGGCCGGCAGCTCCAAGAAGATGAAGTACGAGATCATGACGAGCGCGAGGGCCATGACCAAGCCGCCGCTCATCAGGATGCGCCGCCGGCCCCACCGGTCTACGAGGTACCAGGGCGGGATAGTGGATGCGACGTAGACGAGGCCGTTTATGCCCGTCATCAAAATGGCCCAGCGGCCCTTCCAGCCCGCCTGCTGGAACACAAGCGGGGCGTAGTAGGAGATCACGTTGATGCCGTCGAGCTGGGCGAACGCCTGAGAGGACATCGCGATGAGCACTCTCTTCTTGTAGCGGCGCCACATGTACGCGTACGAATGCTTGCCCTCCATGCGGTGAAGCAGCACGGTCTCCTTGATCTCCTCGTACTGCTCCTGGGCGTCGTTGCGCTTCGGGTAGAGCCGCCGCAGCGTGGCGAGCCCCTCCTCGTCGCGGTCCTTGTTGATGAGCCAGCGCGGCGTCTCGACGATGAACTCGGAGCCGAGCACGAGCAGCAGGCCGATGACGCACTGGATGAAGAGCGGGAGCCGCCAGCTGAGATCAGACTGCACGAACGAGAAGCCATAGTCGACCCACACCGACGCCGCGTAGCCGATGATGTTGCCCGTGAACTCGATGCAGGCGAGCTTGCCCCGGTTGTGGGGCGGGGAGATCTCGGACTGGTAGACGGGCACGATGGTGGACAGCATGCCCACGCCGAAGCCCGAGATGATGCGGCCCACGATCATCAGCCAAAACGCGAACGCGATCGTCTGCAGCATCCCGCCCACGACAAAGATCACGGCGCCCCACCAGATGGTGCGCCGGCGCCCGAGCATGTCGCCGAGGCGGCCGACGAGCAGACTCGAGATGAGCGCGCCGATCTCGAGAATCGCGACCATCGTGCCGATCTGCGCGGGCGTCGGGTTGTGGAAGTACTTCTGGAAGTAGTGACCGGTGATGATGCCGGACATGACGCCCTGGTCGTAGCCGAACAGGAAGACGCCCAGCGACACGAACAGGGAGACGAAGTAGAGCAGCTTCTTGCCCTCGAGCCCCCGCGAGGGCGCCTGTGCAGGCCCTGACATCTAAATTGCGGACGAATGTACCACGTCACGAGGAACGGTCCAGGAGGGGGGCGGAAGAGTTGAGCGAGCGAGCGAGCGGGGGGTCACGCGCGATACGGCAGGAGCTGGGGTTGGCGATCTGCAACGATAGCGCTAATCAATATATACACCAGGGGCTCGCGCGGCAGGGCGCGCTCGATACCTGCCCGGGGCAAGGGCGCACCGGGCGAAGCTTCCCTGACTGCCGGCGCCGGGCGCCGGGCGCCGGGCTCAGCCCGCCCCGCGATGCCGAGAGCGCGAAAGAGGGCCGCGGGCCGTCGCGTCGCGCGCCGGGCGTTGGATATCTTCTATAGTTAAGATGACTTACATGTGTATGGATTAGCCTCGTTGTTGCAGAGGAACGATGTGGGGGTGGAATGCGGTGTTGCGGGTGTTGGCGCACGCGCACGCTCAAAACTATGCCCGGCCCCGTCGCAAACGGTGTGGGTGAGGTGCGGAGCGGCCGCAGGGTGCTGGGCCGTGCGGTGCCGTGCTGTGCGCTAGTGCAGGCTGGCTGGTGCAGGCTGACTGGTGAGTTAATAAATAGGTGGCAGGGCCCGAGGCGGCGCGGCTAGCGCGCGACGCCTAGCTCGTCAC
The DNA here is from genome assembly GCA_004124955.1 of Starmerella riodocensis. NCBI lineage: Eukaryota > Fungi > Ascomycota > Dipodascomycetes > Dipodascales > Trichomonascaceae > Starmerella > Starmerella riodocensis. The sequence continues at coordinate 46,711 of NRDT01000032.1, forward strand.
GCCCTCGCACAGACGGACCATCTTCACTTCCGGCTCCTTTTCGCGCGTGTCCGCCATGCGCCCGCGCGAGCGCGCGCAGTGGTCCTGGAAGCGCGTCTCCCACGCCGCGCCGGTCATCAGCGCGAACGGCAGCGACTCCTTGGCCCGCGCCAACGTCTGCACCCACGCCTGGCCCAGCTCGCTGTAGGCACGCGCCAGCAGGTAGTTGTTGGGCGCCGAGGACCAGTGCGGGACCTCGTGCACGAGGGCGGTCGCGCCGTCGAGGAACTCCAGCGTGCGCAGCAGCTGCGAGTCGTCGCGCTCGAGGAAGGCGATCGTGTAGTCTGCTAGCGCCACGAAAAACGAGGTCCACTGCGGGCGCACGCGCAGAAAGCCGTAGTCGCCCTGGTGGTCGCCCAGCGGCATCTTCGCCAAGATCTCGGCGTGGTAGGAGCGCAGCACGCCCAGCGCCTGCGCCACGGTGAGCGGCGGAGCGATCTGGCCGACCACGGGATACAAATGCGGCTGCTGCTCAACGAGCTCCTCGACCAGCGAGATGAGCTGTTGCTTGTCGAGGGCCTCGAGGCGCCGCCGAATGCTGACGTGGTGACCCGGCCGGACGCGCGAGCTCGGCACGGCTATGCGCGACCGCTTGTGCACTCCGCCGGGGCTCGGCGAACTGTGCTCCTCGCTCCGCCGCTTGCGCTTGTTTTCCGGCGACAGCGACAGGCGATTGATGGTGCTCGACAGCGAGGTTGACTTCGTGGGCCTAATGGTATCGTCCCATCCGAGTGAGTACAAACTCATCCGATTTTCCCGCCCGATTGAGGTGTGCTCGATGTGTGGCGGCGATCGGATTTTAGCTTGGAGGAAAAGTTGAAGTGACGAGTTGGGCCGGTTGTGGGAGGGGCGTGGTGAATCAGCCTGGGCCAAGTTCGAGAAGCGGAGGGTTCTTCGTCAGCTGGGGGAGGTGCCCCCAGAAGCTTCCTCTGCCCTCCTCCCAGCCATTTCATTGTGTACCACCTGCCCTATGTATCGACGTGCGCTTAACAGCTACTCCCACTGACCGATATGAAGATGATCGGGCGACGGTGCTCGATGCGCCGGGCGCAGCGCGTCTGCTAATCGCGTGTCCAAGCCTTGAGTCAAAGTGTATTGTGCTCGCTTGGCGTAACGGGATTTGTTATGAAGCTGCCTATCTTACACATGATGGACTGGGTACGGGTCAGCGATCGCGCAGTTGGTATTTCAAAGATGGATACTCATGACAACCAGAGCCCAGCTCTCAGCATCGAAAGCTGGGTGGCGAGATTGCCGCTTTTCACTATTGCATCTCAGCCGAATTTTGGCATGTCGATATGTGTGAAACTCTAAATCTAGCTTTTAGCCAGCTTGAAACTTTAAAATTGGCGGAGAGTCGATTTTGAGCAGATACTTTGTTGTAGATTAGTCTCGACAAACGCCGAGGTTGTCTTTTGCGCCGAAAGTAGTACTTAGGTGACATACTCGAGGCACAACTCGCCTTTCATAGTCTTGTCTCGCTATTATTATAACTGTTCGTGGCGTCTTCACTAATGACTTGTGTTGCCTTGCGCATTCGCCGAAGTCGAGCGACCATAGAAATTCGTCAGCCAGGTCTGCTTTTAGACCAGGCCCTTGAACGAGTCTTCCATCTCAAAGATTTGAACCGCCAGGACGAGCGATCCACTAGACCCCTTCATTGTAAATTCAAAATGAGGCGCGAGGGCCGAGCCTTTGAGCGTGACTCGATCACCACCCACTAGAAAATTCACTCTGCCACGCAATTGCACAATGTGCTATCGCACGCATGTAATTGGGATAAACCTCCATGCAGAAATAGCCTGGGCATCAGCACTCTGCTCATAGAGCTTTTCTCTCTGCACAAAGATTCTGTCTGCACACGACGAGGCCGCCAAGGAGGAAGTCACTAGCTTTTGTCGGACATTGCAGCTGGAAGCTCAGTTTAACACATATAACGAGGCCGCGCGAGTATCCCTTTGGCGGGCGTTATCACCATCAACTCTCTTGGAGCGCTGCAGAGCCCCAGAACTTTACTATATGGAGCCTGCTTATCCTGCGCTTCCGAAAGATAAACCCTTGATGCCCATATCCGGCAAGTGCAGACGGTGGGAGGACGCATCTGAGTAACTCGCCTGCCGCTCATACCACTCATGTCATCGAGGTCCCAACGCTGGACATTCATTGTGTGGGGCTGGAATGCGCGACCCCATATCTCGCGTAACGGTTCTTTCGGCTAAATTGACAGCGAGTAGCCTCGAATCGGATTAAGATCGCTAGAAACTCACCAACATCACTACTTATGGGAGATAATATGTATTCGCGAAAGGGCGACGCAGGGCTGCTCGGAGTCAAGATCGAATTTGGTGACTCCGTTAGCTTTATATAAAGCGAGGCTTCGCTTGGCTCGACAACCATACCGCAGTCACAATCCTCATCGCATTCTGCTAAGCGAGTTTTAGAGTTGCAGCGATGTATCGTGCTTGGGAGATCTTATTAACAGTGGACAAACCCCTACGTCATCTTACAGACCCTGGTCACAACAGCCTGCCGTTGGGATCCGGGAGGGATCACGTTATAACTGCATCGGTCGAGCTCATCGCAGGGAACTACTGCTTATCAGCGACCCCTCCCCACAGCAAGCACGTAGAGCGACGTCGAGAACCCTGCTCCGACAGGCTACAATGAGGGATTAAGCCCCTTCTAGCAAGTCCTGAGGAGCAGCCTAAACTTAGATTTCGTCGCGTTCCGCGGTGTATGCAAAGATATGTTTCAGCGCGACGCTTGGCGAGCGTCCGCGCTGCATCAGGCGAGTTTCGCACCGTAAACCGCTGGGGCTGCGCTGCGCCTTACGCCAAAACTGCGGGTTATGCTTTACTAACGCTGGGCTACAGCGAAATCCACAGTTTACAGTGGTTAGGGCGCAATCGCATTACCCTTCGCGAACACAAGCCTACCTTCCCTTACTCCCGCTCCCCCCCCCCTTCCTCCCCCGCGCGTCTCACCGGTAATATTGGGAAGCATGGAAGCTGGCTGAGAGGGGGCTAGGGCTCCTGAAGCAAATAGCAAGTGCCTCCCTGTGCTGTCATCCGGGACAGTTAAATCAACACCCTATAAAACCAGCGCCAAATTTACGTTTAAGATCTCTCCTTTGGCTTAACATAGTTTTGAATCCTCATCTAAGACCCATCTCTGTTGTTGCTGTGCCGTTGAGCAGGTCACCAGCATCCTACCAGAATCCAACGAACGTTAGAAGGGACCAAGACTGAACGCTACCATGGATATTTACCCGAAGGAGGTCGTATTCCATCCTCCGTACGAGGAGGTCACCTCGACCACCTTGAAGCTTACGAACACCACGAACAGCACGCTCATCTACAAGGTCAAGACCACATCGCCAACCTTGTACTGCGTGCGCCCCAATGCCTCGGCAATTGAGGCGGGGCACTCGCGAGAGATCCAAATCACACGCCAGAGCAAGGCCGTCCAGCAGGGCGAGCAGTCGAAGGACAAGTTCCTGATTCTGTCGGCCCGGAACGACCTCTCGCACGGTATCGACAACATCGCCGAGATCTGGTCTGAGCTGGAGCGTGAGCGCGACTCGAGCAAGATAGAGGCCCAGAAGCTGAAGGTGTTCTACTCCGGCCACAGCGAGTCGTCTCAGGCTGGTGGAGCCGCTGGCCAGCACAACGCGGCCCAAAACATCCAGGGCCCCGGCCAGGGTGCCGGTGTTGGCGGCCACCACGGCGCCGAAGCCGGCGCTGCTGGCGCTGGCGCAGCTGGCGTCGCCGGTGTTGCCGGCGCTAGTGGGCTCGGACATCAGGGCGGCAGCCGTGCGCCCCAGGGCGTTGCTTCGCAGCAGCAGGGCTACTCGCAGTCGTCGACACAGCAGCCGCACCAGCAGGGCCTGTTCCACCACAACGCAAGCAGCAACGTTCCTGAGTCGGAAAAGTACGAGTCATACGCCGAAGGCTTCGACCCGCACTCGCAGGCGAGCGCCAACGCGCAGAACCTGCACTCGCAGGGCCAGCAGTACGACCTGAGGTCACCGGGCCGCAGCGGCACTGGTGTCGCCAGCGAGGCTGACGAGTTCAGCTCGCCGAGCAGCCGTCACCATCCCCACACTCCCTCGCAGGAGCGCGGAGGTGCCAGAGACGTTGGCTCCGAGCCGCACTTCCAGGAGCACTTCACCCCGAAGAGCGAATATTCTGGTAAGAACGAGTACGACGGCGTCAGCGGCGTCCAGTCGGGCTCTCAGGGCTACGGCGGCCCCGGCGGCCCCGGCGGCCCCGGCGGCCCCGGCGGCAACTACGGCGCCCAAAGCGGCGCCGGCAGCGAGTACTCCGGCGCCCAGAGTGGCTCTGGCGCGCAGGATGTCAGCCGTGTTGGCACCCACTCGTCGGCGGCAGGCGGTGCCTCGCTTGCTTCGCAGGGCTCCGGCCCCGACGGTAAGATCACCGTGGACGACATCCAGGGCACCCCTGGTGTTCCCCCGAAGAGCAAGCTCATTGATGAGGGTGACGCGAAGACCGGCCCCGTGCTTGCAAACTCCAAGCTGAAGGACGGCCCTAGGCCCGAGCACGGCATCGATCCGAAGTTCGCCGAGCAGGAGGGCATCCCGCGCAGCCACGTGGAGGGCCATGGCCATGACGGCTCGAACAAGGACACCTCAACGAACGGCCCGGCGGGCAGCGCTGCTGTTGACAGCACCCGCCAGACCACCAACACGCAGGGCTTCGGAAACGTTTCGGGCGCTGGCTCTTCGAGCACCTACGGCCAAGGCCAGCAGAACGCCTCGCAGGGCTCCTACAACAGGCAAGCCACTTCGGGCGCTCCCGACTCCCCTTACGGCGCGAACACCGGCAACAACGGCCCGAGGGCCGGCGACTACGTGAACGCCGCGCAGGACAAGGCAGGCGAGTACGCTGCGAGCGCGAAGGACACCGCCGGTTCCTACACACAGTCGGCCACGGCGGCGGCGGGCGCCGCTGCTGGCGTTGCCGCTGGTGTCGCATCCGGTGCCGCTGCCACCGTCTCCAACTGGGTGCAGGGATCTGGTTCCGACAACAGGTCTGCCTCTAACAGCGGCCAGCCGTACGGCGCCCAGTACGCCTCTGGCACTTCCCCAAGCGGTACCTCGACGAGCGGCAAGCCCTACGCTGGCGGCTTTGAGAACATCGTGAATGGCGGCGGCTTCGAGGCTGCTCCGGCCTCGAACGCCACCGAGCGAAGCATTGCGGGCGGCCCCAAGACTGAGTTCTCGAACAATGGCACCGGCGTCCCGAGCGGCGCGGGAGTTGGCTCCACCACTGGCAACTACGCGTCCACTGGGAGCAACAACTACGCTACCACCGGTAACCACTCCTCCAACAACTACGCATCTGGCAACCAGTCCGCCGGCAACTATACGTCTGCGGGCAACAACTCATCGAGTAACTACTCCTCCTCAGGCAGCCACCCCGGCAACAACTCGACGTCGGGAAGCTATTCTAACGACTACTCGTCCCGCAGCGGCCCCGACTACTCCAAGGGTAACATTGGCTCCGCTGTAGGCGCCGCTGGCGTTGGCTCTGGCATGGCTTCTGGCGTCGGCTCCTCCGGTGTCGGCTCCTCTGGCATTGGCTCCTCCGGTGTCGGCTCTTCCGGCGTCGGCTCTTCCGGTGTGGGTTCTTCTGGCGTCGGCTCTTCTGGCGTCGGCTCTTCTGGCGTCGACTCTTCTGGCGTTGGCTCTTCTGGCCACGGCTCTGGTGTGGGCTCTTCAGGCCGCTCAACTGGCGGTGCCAACAATGCTACGCTGTCAGATGCTCACTCGAAGAGTGCCGTCAGCCAGGCTGACAAGTACACTCAAGGCTCAGGCAAGAACGCGGTCGACCAGGCTGGTAGCCACGCGCGTGATGCGCCCAAGAGCACGCTCGAGAAGATCGGCGACAAACTTCCCGCGGGTCTTCGCGAGAAGCTTCCGGATTCCTTCGATTCCAGCGCCCGCTCGGGCGCCGGGTCTGCGGCCGCCGGTGGCGCGCTCGGCGCAGCTGGTAGCACCGCAGGTGGCCACCACTCCAGCAACTCTGGCCAGTATGGCTCCAACACCGGTTCCAGCACTGGCACCCACTCAGGCACCCACACCGGCTCTCACACCGGCTCCCACACCGGCTCCCACACCGGCACTCACACCGGATCCGGATCTGGTTCGGGCTACGGCTCGGGCTCCGGCGCGGGCTCGCGCGAGTACGGCTCATCCTCTGGGTCGGGCGCTCAGTACGGCTCCAGCTCGCATGAGTACGGCCCCGGCTCCAACACGGGCTCGGGCTCGCACTCCTACAACGCTGCCGCACGGGACCTCAAGGAGGGTGACTACAACACCGCCGCTAGAGACCTTAAGAGTGACCACCTGAAGTCTTCGTCAGGACACGACTCCTATGACAAGAACAACAAGCGTGGCGACTACGGTGTCGGTGACATCAAGAACAGTTCGTCCCACGGCTACTCGAACGTCGACAAGGACGCAAAGAACACTGTGTCCCTATCTGAGGCTGACTCCCACCACCACCGTGGAGACCACACGGGCAGCAAGGTTTCGTCCAACATGGGCCCTTCTTCGGGAAGCTACGGCTCAGGATCCAACAGTAATACCCACTCCAGCTCGAACTATAACTCGAGCAGTGGCTATAATTCCGGCTCGGGCCCAACCTCCGGGGCCGTCTACTCTGGATCTGGCTCGAACCACAACACCTCGGGCACCGGCTACAGCTCGACCTACAACGGGTCGAGCTCGGGCCACAACGGGGAGTACTCCACCCGTGAGCGCGAGCTTGGCTCGAGCTCTAACTCTGGCTACGGCTCGTCGAGCTCTCCTCTAAAATCCAGCACTAGTGGCTCCGGCTTCGAGAGAACAGTTAGCGGACCTGCGTCCAGCGTCAGCGGCGCATACACGGATCGCGAAGTGACAAGCAACACGCTTGCACACGACTCGAAGTCGTCCGCTGCGCCGAACCTACCTGGCAGCAATGACGTCCCGCTCAACGTCACTGTTCTCCTGGTCCTGCTCGCGTTCCTTGTCGGCTGGAAGTTCTTCTAAATCGTGTAATTCGTAAACCTGCTTAAATTTAACTCCCCACCTTTGTAGAGGTAACTTATCGTCTTTCTTCCTACTCACTATTAGTTGTCAGTTCCCAGTATGACTGTAATTGCGGGATTTATGGAATGGCTGTAATCTAACGATTACGAGCCTTTGTAACAAACGTGCATTAAGAGTAGACAGGAATAAATAGAAAGAGTATAGTCGTTGTGGCATTGAATTCCAGAAATATAAATAATTAAGAGGTCAAGTATGCGAGCGGCCGGTCGAACTTCGACCAGTCGGAGCGCGCGCAGAAAGCACAGAAGGTGAACCTGCGCTCGCAGCTCTCGCAGACCCCAGAGGACGTCTCGAAGAACCCGGGCGCCTCGCAGCGCGAGTTCGGCCGCATGCTGGGCCTCGTGCGCAAGGAGAAGGGCTTCAGTGTCGCTCCTCCGCGTCGCCCTCCATCGCGCGCAGATATGAATTGATACGGAACGCGGCCAGATCCGTCATCGGTCGGTCGACAACAAAAAGCCGTTCAGGATGGCCCTTCTTGCCCTCGAGGAAGTCGCTCAGAACATCTGTTGAGTCTTCGTCTTCCTCCACCTCGGCAGCGCGTGGCAGCCTAGGTCCGCCACGCGTCGGCGGCGCCCCTGCCAGCGTTCGCGCGACCAGCGGTCTACGAGTCAAAGGCCGGAAGCTCTCGCCGCCTCGCAGCGCGAGCGACATAGAGTCAAGACTCTCTGCACCATCAAGATCGTGCTGGATGGTTTGAGTTGTCCGCAGAGGCCGCTCCGCGGCCTGGTCTAGCGGCCGGCTGCGCAGCGGCGCCCCCGCATCTAGTTGCATCGCGCGATCAAAGCCGGCCATGAACGTGTCCGTGGTACCGCTGTGTCGGCCTACGCTTCCCATGTCCGGGACCGGCTCGGCACCGCGCGTCTGTTGTGGCTGGGGAGACTCTTGCTGCTGCAAGGGTGGCCGCGGCTCCGTCGCAACATCGACGTCCGGTTCGAAGTCGGATTCGGGCGGCGCCATCTCCGCGGCACCCGCGTCCGCGTCCGCGTCGTCGTTCTCTTGCGATCTCTCGCTCTCGAAGATATTGGAGAACGCCGCTGTTCCCGAAACCATGCTTTGTGCGTCTCGCGCCAGCGCGTCGGCCAGTTCCGGATTCGACTCGGCGTTCACCTCCGTCACGAACAGGTAGACGTCGCCGGCCGTCAAGCCACCGTTGCTCTCGTTGTCCAAGAAGAAGTCGTTTCCACGAGGCACGAGGCAAGCCATGCCTTTGGTCAGCGAGAACTCGTGGCTGTTCATGTGCACCGTGCACTTCCCGCGCCAGACCACGAACGTGCTGGCCTTGTTCTGCTCGGCCGACGAGGAGTACATGCCGCCCGGCTCGATGCGGATTACGCACAGCCGGAGCGGAGCGCGCTCGCTCTTCCCGCCAAACAGAATGCACCTCGTGACGAGGGGGACGCGCGAGCCATCGCTCGCCGTGACCGGGTGGAAGTCCAGCCCGTTGACCGACCGCGCGACGGTCCGGTCGTGCCACTCGTGCGAGCGCGAGTCGAAGACGGGCACCTGGACGTCCTCCTGGCTGGCCTCGAGCTCGGCCTCGTCGAGCGGAAGCGCGGGCCGGGGTCGGCGGCGCGGCTGGCGGCGGCGCCGGTAGGTCTTTACCGGCGGCTCGACGCGGCGCACGTCCACGGCCGTGAGAAGCGCGTGCTTGCCCTCGGCCTCGTACTCGATCCGCTCTCCCAGCCACCACTTCACGGTGGGGATTCTGTGCCGCTTCGGGCGCAGCCGCCGCGCCTCTGCCGCCGAGGCGACCACCTCAACTTCGGAGTCGACGTTTTCGTCGTCCTCAGACGCCGTAAGCGCCTCGAGCTGCGTGCCGTCCTCGTCTCCGCCGGTGTCGCTGTCGCTGTCGCTGCTCGCGTCGCCGCGCAACGCGGCCGAGGCGCTCGGGGGCGGCGGCCGCCACTCCTCCTGCGCCTGCTTCTCGTCGCCGACGAACGTTTCGTCCTCGCTGCTGTCGTCCTCGATCATCTCCACGATGCTCCCGACGTCACTCTCGTCCTCGGACTCCGACTCGCTGAACTCGAGCTGTTGCTGGAGATACTCGCCGTCGACGTCGAGCTCGTCCTCGCCCCAGTCGATGGCCGGCATCTCGGTGATCGGCACGTCGAATACGAGGGGCGCCTCGATGTCGTGCGGCTCCCGCGGCCGCGGCACAATAACCGACCGCTCCGCATCCTCCTCCTCGCCACGCGGCGCCGCACTGTTCGAAACGAACAGGCCGTCCTCCTCCCCAGTGGCAGAGCTGGGGCCAGAGCTCGGCCCCGAGCTCAGCCTCGACGGAGCAGCCCTTCTCCCAGTGCGGTCCAAAGCGTCCTCCTCCTGCAATGAAGGCTCGCGCCTGAATCCCGGACCGTCCGCGACGCCGCCCGCGACGCCGCCAGCGACTGCAAGTCGGCTCGTTTCGGGCGCTCCGCCCTCCTCGCGCTCTGAGCGGTCGCCGTCGACGACATCGGCCGCGGCGCCGAAGCTGAACTCGCCGGGCTCGGTCGAGGCGCGCGCCCCGGGCTGCAGCCCAGCGTCCTCTTCTTCCTTTATAGCCGCAGAGGGTCCTGGCAGGGCTGTAGTGGGGGGCTCGGCCCGGCGCTGGCGTGCGCGCCGCCCGTGAAGAGCGTCGCCGCGTGGCTTCTTGCGCGGGCCAGGCGCATAGGTGCTCTGCAGCGCCCTGTCCAGACCTGAGGAGCTGGTTCCAAGAGACGCTAGGGCGCGACGCGGCGGCGCGCCGCGCCGCGAGGCACGGTCTGAGCCGAGAGTAAACCGCTCGGACTCGGTGTCGCGTCCCACGAAGCTCGTGACCGAGCCCGTCTCCCCGAGAAACCCGCGCAGGCGCCAGCGCATGGCCATCTGGTCCGTGAAGTTCGGGTCGAGCGTGATGCGCGGCGCCGCGCTGCGCGGTCCGGGGCGCGGCGGGTCGCGTGCAAGCTGGCGGACCTCATCTTGCGAAAACACACGGACGTCGGTCCGCGCGGCGCCGCGCAATGGGCGCAGTGGGCCGCCGGCCCGTTGAGTCGCGGCAGCAGCGCCTGGATCGTGGGCATCGCGCCCTTCGCGGGCTTCGCGTCCCTCGTATCCTTCGACGCTGCGAGCCGACACCGGCTGGCGCGGACGCTTTACACCGCGCTCACCCCCGAGGAACAGGTCGAGGCTGTCGCGTCCAGAGGTGCTCATGATTCACGCGGTTCGCGCGCCAAGCAAGCGGGAGGGGCGCGATACAGCCGCAGTCTAGCACACAATACAGCGAACGTGGCCTGTTCCGCCTCGGATACGCGTCGAGAAGGGCCCCTGCTGCTTCAATTGCTCGCGCTCTAGATCTAACGTTACGCGTCCTAGTACATTATGTCACTCGCGCTTGAGCAGCAGGGGGTGGTGGTCTAGAGGGTAAGGACGAGGGCTGCGAGGCTGCACGCGCTTTATGTTTTTCTGGCTCCTCTCTTTCGAGACCGCGTGAGGCGGCCGCCGTTGAGTACACGTGACTTGCAAGGTTCGCACTGGGAAAGAGCTCGGCGTGCGAACCTTGAACTAAAGAGCACGGCCAGGAAGAGTTAGCCTGCTGTCGCCCACTTCCACGTCTATAGCGCAACATGTTCGGCTTTCCTGAGAGCCCCAGCGAGTGGGGGTCCAAGGAGTACCTGCGCCTCTTCACGATAGTCATGTTCTACATCTCGGTGCGGCCGATCATTCAGGCGCTCTACCAGAAGCTGGGCGAGCGGCAGCGCGCGCGCGAGAAGAAGCAGACGGACGACGAGCTGATCCAGCGCCACAAGCAGGAGCGCGTCCGCGACAAGCTGGGCATTGAGCCGCTCGAGGAGATCGAGCCCCACGTGGAGAAGAAGCAGGAGAGCTCCGTGACGTCGAGCCTGCGCAACCGGCGCGAGGCGCGCGAGGCCAAAAAGAAGCAGGAGAAGTCGTACAAGGAGAAAATCATCGAGGAGATGCCTAGTGACGAGGACGTGTCGGACCTTGTGTCGTGAACTCAGCCGCGACGTGCCGCTGCACGGGTCTCCCGCTCGCGTGCTCCGCCCGGCGCTTCCCTGAGCTGAGGCGCTAATCCACACGCGCGCGTCGCCGCCGTTGCGGGAGTCAACGCGCTGTGTAGCGCACCGGAACGATAGAAGCGATCACTTAATAGAGCATGCACGGCATAGATATTATCATTTGCATCATATTTACTCGCATATTTGGCACTTTACAAAGATCAGAAAGTTCGCGCGAGGCGCGCACTCCCCTCGTTGGGCTGCGCCAGGCGTCGTGCGTCGCCGCTGTGCCAGGCTCGCAACGCATCCTGACATAACGGCCCATTCGCCCTGCGTGTGTCCCTCGCGTCGCTGGTGGCCTGCGCCACGACGACCGCGGGCTGGCCACGTCCCGCAGCCTTGAGCTGCCACACAACCTGGGTATACGGAATGTGTTTCATGTTGCGTCGTCTGCGCACAGCTTAGGCGCGCCATAGGCGGCCCCTCCTGCCCCCTCCACGGCCTGCGTCGCCTCGTTCAGTCGCTCCGGTACCGGCGAAATCCGGGGGTGCGAGCGCTAGGGTTGAGGCAGTGACTCTATAGAAGCATGCTGCACGCGCTGCGTTTATAAACTGCAAAATTTCAGGACGCAGCTGCGACCACCGTTCAGACACAGACACGCAACTTGCCGAATTTGGTACGCACAGCAGCATGAGTTGCCCGCTGAGCCACAGAGACCCGAGTAAGAAGTACAAGGCGTTCCCGGCCATAAGCCTGCCCAACCGCCAGTGGCCGAACCGCACGATCACGAAGGCGCCGCGCTGGCTGGCCACGGACCTCCGCGACGGCAACCAGTCGCTGCCGGACCCAATGAACATCGAGGAGAAGAAGGAGTACTTCGATTTGCTGGTGAAGACCGGCTTCAAGGAGATCGAGGTTGCGTTCCCCTCGGCGTCGCAGATCGACTTCGACTTTACGCGGTACGCCGTCGAGAACGCGCCGGCGGACGTCGCCGTGCAGGCGCTGAGCCCCTGCCGCGAGCCGCTCATCCGGCGCACGGTCGAGTCGCTCATGGGCGCGAAAAAGGCCATCGTGCACATCTACCTGGCGTCGTCGCCGAACTTCCGCGACATGGTCCTCGGCCTGAGCGAGCAGGAGTACCTCTCGCTGGTCACAAAGTCCACAAAGCTCGTGCGTGAGCTCACTAAGGACAATCCAGACGCCCAGGGCACCGACTGGCAGTTCGAGTTCTCGCCCGAGTTCTTCAGCGACACGCCCGTCGAGTTCGCACTGAAGGTGTGCGAGACCGTGAAGCACACGTGGAGGCCCACGCGCGAGAATCCCATCATCTTCAACCTGCCGGCCACGGTCGAGATGAGCACGCCCAACGTGTTCGCCGACCAGATCGAGTACATCAGCACAAACCTGTCGGACCGCGACACGGTCTGCATCTCGCTGCACTGCCACAACGACCGCGGCTGCGCCGTGGCGGCGTCCGAGCTCGGCATCATGGCCGGCGCCGACCGCATTGAGGGGTGCCTGTTCGGCAACGGCGAGCGCACGGGCAACGTCGACCTCGTCACGCTCGGCCTCAACTTGTACACGCAGGGCATCGAGCCCAACATCGACTTCTCGAATTTGGAGCACATGGTCGAGGTCAGCGAGCGCCTCAACAAGATCCCTGTGCACTGCCGCGCGCCCTACGCCGGATCCCTGGTAGTGTGTGCGTTCAGCGGCAGCCACCAGGACGCAATCAAGAAGGGCTTCTCGCGCCGAGACAACCTCAAAGACCCGGAGAACACGCTCTGGAACGTGCCTTACCTGCCCCTCGACCCGTCGGACGTGGGCCGCACTTACGAGGCCGTCATCCGCGTCAATTCGCAGTCCGGGAAGGGCGGCGCTGCGTGGGTCATCCTGCGCAACCTCGAGCTCGATCTCCCGAGAGGCTTGCAGGTCAGCTTCTCGAAGATCGTGCAGACCGAGGCCGAGTTCAAGGACCGCGAGTTGCGCTCCGACGAGCTTGTCGAGCTCTTCGAGCGGCAGTACTTCATCGCAGAGAACACGAAGTATCTCTATGACCTAAAGGACTACGAGGTCTCTGGCAAGGGCGATGCAAAGATCTTCGAGGGTCAGCTCCAGATCGACAACAACATCAAAGACATCAAGGGCCGCGGTAACGGCCCCATCTCCTCGTTCCTCAACGCCCTCGAGAACGAGCTGGGCTACGAGCTGGACGTGGAAGTGTATCAGGAGCACTCCCTGGGCAAAGGATCGGCCACCAAGGCTGTGTCATATCTACAAATTTCCTACAAGAAGCGGGGCGAATCGGCCGCGCAAACCGAATGGGGCGTGGGCATACACGAGGATGTGTCCAGAGCCAGCATGAAGGCGGCTCTTTCCGTGGTCAATCGGATCTTCGCCATGGACTAAGTAATATACAAAACACATATAGGCCGGAGTGCCTCCACAAAGTACGCACTGTACCAGTAAGTCTTTCTTCCTAAGAAATGAAAAACAAAAACACCTTGTTGGTGGTGTGCTGGACATAAAATGCCTGGCACCCACTTAGGCTCGCATTTCCAGCTGCTTGCAATATTCCTAACAGTTGTCTCTACTACAATTTTTTAAATTGTCATATGTACGTCCGAATTATATAGGTGGCGCCATGCTACCTGATTAAATTTCGGACTAAGCCGAGCCTCTTTACGGGCACCATAGTACTTGTCATAGGAATGGCTCAGCTGAGGTATTTGCACCCTTCCCGAAATATTTCGGGACGGCCGGGCCGGCATTTTCTACACGTGGAGGATTGGCAGGGTTCACGCAGGAGCCTGTGGCCGCCCCCACAGCCTGACTCTTTTCCCAACCAGGGCCTCCAGCTCGCCTGTAGGGTTTTGCTCACAGACGCAAACAGAGCAAGTTTAGCAAGTTTAGCTACTTGGCAGGACGCGCAACTCGGGCGCAGCAGCAGCGCAAAGGACTCGAGCCTTACGAGCGCCTTTGGGGCGCCTCACGGGCGCCTTACATGGTGGCTATGGCACAAGCCACACTGATCGAGACTGGACAGTAATGGTGGGTACCTCGTCATCGGCCACGTAGCCGCAGCGGCGACGCGCCGCCGCCTTACAGAAATTTTTTTTTTATTTTTGTTCGAGTATCCAGGCCCCACTTATTTTACCTGCTAGGTTTCGATTCATCTATGTATAGCTTATATTTAGCAGGTAGTGGTATTTACTTTCGTCCGAGACTCCCCTTGATATTTTTGTACCTTAGGTGCAGTTTCTAATATTGGTCAAGCATGGTGTTAGCGCCTTGGGGCGCTTTTCTGCAAGGTGTGCGCACGTTTGGTCTCCTATCTATGCATCATGCTACCTTAACGCACCTCCCACGTGAAAGCGCGCACCCCTCCTCTGGCTATTCCAACCGTGAGCGGAGAGCGGCACCGGTGCTCCGCAGTAGCACGCCTCCCGCCTTGGCGGCTTGCACGTGTAAGACACGTGGAAAAGCTTGTTGTTGGTGTCGGAGAATACAGCAGATCCGGACCGTTGCTGGGCGGGTAGCTAGTGCTATACAGATATTATGAATATTTTGTGTACTTGCGTCCCAACGCAGCTCTGACTGCATGAATTTTTCGTTCGGGGTTCTGACACGAAGCGGATACGAGCACGTGAATGCTTCGCGGTGTTCTTTCCATATGGCAGGTCAGATATTGCTGCCATACCCTGCATGGCGCGCCTGACTGAGTTCTTAGAATAGCTGGGAAAGAGGGACTCAGCGCTCGAGATCTCCACTCTGGAGGTTAGGGGGGCGGGCTGTCCCGATATTCGTGAGGGCAGCGTACCTCCCTCTACCGGTTTTTATGCGTTGCTTCATAACCCACCTCCCTGATACACGTCCAGTTGCGCCAATGGTCAGGGAACGGTAAGCTGAGCCTCTCTTATCGTGTCGTCTTTTGCCACAGCCAGAGCCACGCTGACCACCGTGCGCCGGCTCTGCGCATAATTTCCGGCTTGCCGCCGGTTTTTTGGCGGCTGTCGGCGTGAGTCACAACCTTGTGCCTGTGATACCATTTAGTCCCCTTAATCTTTGTGCGCAAGAGATGCAGAACATTTCAGCGCGGCCTAGCCCTAAATCATGGGCGAAAAGAATTTCTAAAGAGTGGAGATAGGGTTCTCTGCAGAAAAAAATCGTGAAGTATGTAAATATGTATCAGTCAGGTGCCCCACCCGCCCATCAGAAGTCCATAGCTCTTAAGCGGTGGCAGCACGTTTCTCCTTCACATTGTAACCTCGGCGGGTGGAAACCCAGTTCTAAAACTCCGCATAGGCTCTTAAGGGAATCGGTATATATCGGTGCTGCGCACTTGTACCTCCTCGCACCAACACACACACACAAACACACGCACACACATATCACGAGAACAGAGCGGTGGTGGTTCCCCACTCAGATGATACCAATGGCCTCGTGGACTCCAGAATTCTGCACGGTTTGCGACAAGCAGTGCCTGCTGGGCAGTGTTTACTGCTCGGACAAGTGCCGAGAGGCAGACTTCCAAAAAACCGACAGCGTTGAATCGGTCCACCATTCCATTCCCATTAGCATCACGCAGGAGCCCGACAGCGCGAGCGAGACGAGCGAGGAGGACGACGAAGTCCCGAACCTCTGGCTCACGAACCTGTCCTCCACGCCCGCCACCAGCGAGCCAAAGCTGTCGCTAGGCGCGAACCTGCGCTCCAAGGCCGCCAAGATCAAGGAGACCTCGCAGTTCCTCTACGTGAGTCCGACGCTGAAGCCTACCAAAGGCTCGGCGATCACGCCAGCCATGTCTCCGCTCTTCATTCCGCGGTCTTCACTCGCAACCGAAGGCGATGGGAACGACCACATGTCCTCGCAGTCGGTGAACACGTACAAGCGCTGGTTGGCACATGGCGCTCACTAGGTTCCAAGCACTCGCAGGCGGAAAGAGCATCACGAATCACACGACCTTGCATTCATCCAAAATAGTTCGGGGACCAGGGCCGGAGCGGGCTCCACACATTCGCTCCCGCCGGCCTGTCCCCTTTCTTCTTATTCTTCGAAGGAGCTGGACTCGTTTCAAGAAATCCCAGACCTCACGTCGCTGGCCGACGTCCGTTATCAGGGAATCCCCAAAAAAAAAAGAAAAGTAAACATGAGATAGGGAAAGTTAAGGAAAGCCATTCTCCAGTTTACAACGTCCACAACGATCCGTAAAAATTACGCCGACAAAGATGGCCCTCAACATGCCACGAAATTAGCATATTATGGTTATTCTCACAATACTTTCTATTGATGTATTTAGGTGCTTTACCTCTTAGTTAGGTATACGACTTCACGTGCGACACGACGTTACGCCACTTTGTGAGAACAGTGCGCGTGCCTTTCCTAACGGAGGCAGGTCTGTTCTCCATGGCCATATTTAAGCGAGCTTGCCAAGCGGCCCTGCACCGTCGAGTCTGACACCCTCTCTATTCTTGGGGAGAAGTGAACGTCCTGCTGCCCGAGGTTAGGTACCAACGGCCGGACCTGGCCGGACCTGACCAGACCGAGCGGGCGCAGAGGCCGGCAATCGGACGGGTCTTAGACGCTGAGGGTGGCTGCCTCGCCGTGGACGTGGTGGCGGTGCGCCTCGAGGGCGTCGGCGACGGTTTTCTTGACGAACTTCTCGGTCTGCTCCGGGGCGCGGCCGACGAAGGTCGACGGCTCGAGCAGCTCCGTGAGCTTGGCGTGGACCGGCGCGAAGTAGGCGTCGTTCTTGATGCGCTCGATGAGGTCGTTGTCGCCGCCCTGCTCCTTGACGACGGCGGCCGCCTCGTGGGAGAGCACGCGGATCTTCTCGTGGCACTCCTGGCGGGACGCGCCCTCCTTGACCATGGCCATGATGACGTTCTCCGTGGCCATGAACGGGAGCTCGGCGTGGATGCGGCGCTCGATGACCTTCGGGTACACGACGAGCCCGCTCACGATGTTGAGCAGGGTCGAGAGGCAGATGTCGGCGGCGAGGAACGCGCCCGGGATGGAGACGCGGCGGATGGCGGAGTCGTCGAGCGTGCGCTCGAACCACTGGACGGAGGCCGTGGCGACGGCCTCCTGGAAGGTGGTCTGCAGGTGGCGCGAGAGCGAGCACACGCGCTCGGAGCGCATCGGGTTGCGCTTGTAGGCCATCGCGGAGCTGCCGATCTGCGTCTTCTCGAAGGGCTCCTCGACCTCCTTCAGGTTCGCGAGCAGCCGGATGTCCGTGGCCAGCTTGTGGGCCGTGGCGCCGAACGAGGCGAGCGGGCCGAGCACGTCGATGTCGATCTTGCGCGAGTACGTTTGGCCCGTGCAGGGGTACGCGAAATCGAAGCCGAGGAGCTCGACGACGCGCTGGTCGAGCGCGTCGACCTTGTCGTGGTCGCCGTTGAACAGCGCCAGGAACGACGCCTGCGTGCCGGTCGTGCCCTTGGCGCCGCGCAGGCCCAGGTCGTCGCGCGCGCGCTCGAGGTTGCGCAGGTCCCAGAGCAGCTCCTGGATCCACAGCGTGGCGCGCTTGCCGACCGTCGTCAGCTGCGCCGGCTGGAAGTGCGTCCAGCCGAGCGTCGGGAGGTCCTTGTACTTCAGCGCGAACTGGCTGAGGCGCTCGATCACGTTCACGAGCTTCGGGATCAGGAGGTCCAGCGCCTGCCGCAGGAACATGAGGTCGGCGTTGTCCGTGACGTAGCAGGACGTTGCGCCGAGGTGGATGATGCCGGCCGCGGCGGGCGCCTCGAGGCCGAACTGGTGGACGTGCGACATGACGTCGTGGCGCACGATCGCCTCCTGCTTCCGCGCGCCCTCAATGCCCTCGGGCGTGATCTGCAGGTGCGCCTTCATCTGCGCGAGCGCCTCGTCCGTGATGTTCGGCAGGCCCACCTCCTTCTCGGCCACGGCCAGGGTGTACCACAACTTGCGCCACGTCGAGTAGCGCGTCTCGGCAGAGAAGAGCTGCGACATCTCTTTGCTCGCATAGCGCGCGCTGAGCGGCGTCTGATACGTGCTGTACTCCATTGGCTCGGGTCGGCTTCGTTGATAAGTGAAAAGTGCCCGCCGCGGGGTTGGGGCCCTCCATCACCACACGGGCGCGCGCGACGAGAGGCCTCCGCGGAGGGACGGCCGTCCGGCCCAGCCACCGCACTCACTCAATTGCAGCTCACTCTAGTTCATATATATTCTTACGACGGACAAATCGCTGGTGGATCGCTTGCTCGCAAATCACACCTCAAGAAGCAGGGCCCCTCCGTCGCAGTTCGCCGAAGGTGTCTAGGCGCTGGCGTGGCGGGCAGGCCCTGCCTCTGTGGGAGAAGTCTCGCTTTGGCCGGTTGGGGCCGCCTGTGCGCGCCTGCTCTCTTGCGCAGTCGCGCTTCGACCAGGTCCTTCCTCCTCCCCACCTCACTGTCCACCCTTCCGGCCCCTAACTCTTCCAACTTACAAAAAACAATACCAAAAACAAGTCATGCACGTCAGGAGGTTCTGAGGCAGTACGCGAACTATGCTGTGCGATCTGCTGCCAAAGCGGTGTTCGCGCGCGTCGGGCGAATGCCAATCACACGCGCTGTATGTAATCATCCCACTGTGTTCTGCTCAGCCGACTTCACGCGGTGCATTATTACGTAGAGCTGATACATTTGTATAATTAGAACTAAAACACTATGCCAATCCACCGCGTGGCATACCGCTACTTCTGCCGATTGGCGCTTGCGCGCCGCATTATCGCGCGCGCCATAATATCGTGCTCGCGCGTAAGCAAGAGGGCTTACGACGCCCGTTGCAACCAGGTGCGACGCTTCCGAGGCGAGACTGCGCGCAGGCGAGCCAGGGCAGAACGGCTGCGTTTGGCGGCGCGGCCGCTGCTTCGGGTGCCTATCTACTTGCACATCGTTCATACAGCCCTCGAGCGCCCTTGCCCACAATCTCTCGAGGGCCTTCGGGGCGATGCAGCGCGCAGCGCTGGCCCCAGCCCGCTCAGACAAGCCCGCTCGGCGCCCGTTGAGTAAGCCGGTAGAGGACCCTGAACCCAGCGAACCACTTCTAGGTCGAGCAGCACCAGCAGCACCAGCACCAGCACCAGCAGAGCAGCCGGGCAACACGCAGCGACGAGCATAGTAGAGAGAACTCCTATGGCTCCCAAAACGATCCCCCTCGGCTTCAAGCCCATTGCGGACCATGCGTTCAACGACGACAAGTCCCTGCTTGCGATTGCGCGCGACAACGTCGCGGAGCTGTACTACGACCTCGGCCGCGGGCGCTACGAGCACGGCGCGACGCTCGAGGGCCACGACAAGCTCGTAACGGCCGTGGACATCAACGTGAAGAACGAGATCGTGACCTGCTCGCAGGACCGTAACGCGTTCGTGTGGAAGGCGCAGGCCGACGGCACCTGGAAGCCGACGCTCGTGCTGCTGCGCGTGAACCGCGCGGCGACGTCGGTGCGCTGGTCGCCGAACGGCGAGAAGTTCGCCGCCGGCACGGGCGCGCGCGTCATCGCCGTGTGCTACTACGACGCGCCGAACGACTGGTGGATCTCGAAGCACATCAAGAAGCCGCTGAAGTCGACGGTGCTGAGCGTGGCGTGGCACCCGAACAGCGTGCTGCTTGCCGCGGGCTCGACGGACGGCCACGCGCGCGTGTTCTCGGGGTACATCAAGGGCGTCGACGCGAAGCCGGGGCCGAGCGCGTGGGGCGAGCGGCTGCCGTTCCAGACGCTCTGCGGCGACTTCGCCGACGACGCGCAGGCCTGGGTCCACGACGTGGCCTTCTCGCCGAGCGGCGATGCGCTCGCGTGGGTCACGAGCGACTCGAGCGTGCTCGTGGCGTACCCACGCGGCCCCGAGCAGCCGCCCGAGGCGGTCGTCCAGGTCGAGACGGCGCTGCTGCCCTTTCGCTCGCTCGTGTGGACGAAGGAGGACGAGCTTGTCGCGGCCGGTTTCGACTGCCACCCGGTGGTGTTCAGCGGCTCGCCGCGCGGCTGGAAGCTCAGCCGCAGCATCGACGACCCTGCCGCGTCGAAGTCGCGCGGCGCGGCGACGGAGCAGAGCGCGATGCACATGTTCCGCGAGCTCGACCTGAAGGGCACGCAGAACGCGAGCACGCGGCTTGCGACGATCCACCAGAACGCGATCCACACCGTGCGCCTGTACGGCCGCGCGCAGGTCAGCACGAGCGGCGACGGCCAGGTGGTGATTTTCGACGTTTAGCCAGGTCAAAGGCTCGTCGGACGCTCGCGAGATGCCGACCAGACGCTCGCGAGACGCTCGCCAAGTATATCCTGCATTGCTCGTGAAGTAAGTACTTTTACATACATCTTTATGCATTGCGCCACGGGCCGCTACTGCAGTGTCGCTACAGAGGAAGCCGCCGTCTTGTCTTGGGCGCCCAATTGAGGGCACCGCTCACGCTAGCCACATCCCATTCCAGCCCAGCGCCTTCGAGTCTGGCTATCTCTGCTTGCGCTAAGGCTGTGGCTCAGGGTGGGGTTTTCCTAGGCCTTCGATGCGGGGGCCCACAGCAGCGGTGGCAGGATCGTGCTGAGTCAGGGAGCGTTGCGAGGCAAAAGCAGAATCTTGACTTCTCTGTGCGCCGACCCCCAAATGCTGTATCAAACGTGGCTCTATGCCATTTTGATGTTCACGGACATCGGGCTGCTGCTCGCGCAGCTCTACTTCATCATAATGTACTCGGATCTTGAGGCCGACTACCTCAACCCGATGGAGCTGTGCGAGTCGATGGACTTCGCGCTCCCGCTCGAGGCCGGCGTGCAGGCCGCGATCTCGCTCGTGCTGCTGCTGAGCGGCGAGCTCCTGTCGTTCGTGTTCTGCCTGCCCGTGCTGGCGTTCAACGCCTGGCGCTACCAGAAGACGCGGCTGAAGTTCGACGCCACGACCATCTTCAAGACCGTGCGCAACTACCGCATCGAGAGCATCGTGAAGCTCGCCTACTACTTCCTGCTCTTCTGCTACTTCCTCTACTGCATGATCGTGGCGCTCGTGATGTGGACCGACGCTAAGTGAGCGACGTCTTGCGCGGGATGTGTGCGTGGGTGTGCGCGGGCGTGCACACGTGTGTGTGTGGGTGTGTGTGTTTGTAACTGTGTGTGCGTCACTGTGTGTATGACTGTGAGTGTGTGAAATTGTGTGTGTGTGACTGTGTAGGCCCTCTCTCCTCGTGCGCACGAGCCTTGGAGGGCGCCAACGGAGGCGGTGCGTAGGCGCGCGCCGTACGGCTAGAGATCTTAATATATATGCCCGGCCTCCGAACGCGCGGTCTGCCGTCTAGCACTAGTCGTGTAGGTCTGTATAAACTCCTTTAGATATGAATGTGCGGTGGCAGCTGGAGCGGCGTGCCCACTCACTGCGCTTGCGGGCGCAACCCGTAGTGAATTAGCTGCGTGCTCGCGCGGCGCATGGCACTGGAGCGCGCATTGCCGCACCGCCGCGCCGCCTCCCGCCGTCCATCTCGAGCGAATTGCTCTCGCAACGGTTGTCTCATAGATTGTGTGCGTCTATTCCAGGAGTTCTTCGGCGAAGCGCACGCGGAACGCACGCGAAGCCGCCGCCTGCGTTGAGGGCTAGGAGGCGAGGGACCGGCGAACGCTCACGACGGGTCTAAATTAGGTAGAGCGGGGGCGGCGCGGCGCGGCCAGGCGGCCGCGGTCAGCGGTGTCTCCGCCCTCAGCGGCCAGCGACGTGCGCGCAAGCATTGCGGGCGCGGGCGCCGCCGCGGCCGGCTGCGCCTGGCGGTGCGCACCCCCCCGACGATGGCCGCGCGCGCGAGGGCTGGCCGCCATCGCACTCAGTGATTAGGCTGGCCGCGGCCAATGAGTGCCCGAACCCACCCCCCTACATCGAAGGACGGAGCGCGGGTTGGGCTGCATGAACCGAAACCCTGGCTGCGCAGGCGTTTTTTCCCAGTGGCAGGCGAGGCGGCCGACGCGACGGGATGCGGGAGCGCGAGCAGAGACGAGGCGGACGGCGCGGATGCGCGGGGCCGCCGGGGGCGCACCGGCCGCACACGCCGGTGCCAGCACCGAGCAGCACCGCGCGCCGGAACGGCGGCGCGGGCGGCCGGCGGAGGCGAGGGCCGAGGCCAGGCTGTGCGGCGCCCGTTCTAAAATTAGGACTCGCACGCGTCTCGAATATTAGGACCACATGTCTCACGTAATCGGCTGCAGCGGTTGCACGGTTGTCCGGGCGCCCTTTTTTTTTCCAATCTCGCCAGCCCTGCACTCTCTAATAAACACGAAGTTTTTTGGCTTCCCTGCGCAGATCCTCCCTCTAGACGATTCCGCATTGGCAGGCGCACCCGAACTCTGGATTCGCAGGAGGAGTAGTCCAGTTTCTGCGCGCGCTCGCTTATCATACGCTCTGCGTCTAGCCCCTCCCTCCCGTCCAGCCCCGCAGATCGCGCGCACACGATCCGCGCACTCGGCCGCGCACTTGGCCGCGCACTCGACCTTCTTTCACGACAATGCGCAGCGCCCCGCTCGTGCTCTGCGCGCTCGCATGCCTGCACGGCTGTCTCGCCCAGCAGGGCTTTGACCCGTCCGTGAACGCGACGTCCGGCTCGACGGCGACGCCCAGCGACAGCGCCACGACGTCGCGCGACGCGCCCTCGTCGCTCACGACCACCTCGGGCCCGCCCCTCTCCTCCACACTCGCTCCCTCTGATACCACCACGCCCGGGCCCTCGTCCACGACGGACGCGAGCTCGAGCGCCCCCCCTGCATCGACGACGAGCTCGCGCGAGACGTCGTCCGCTATAGCAGAGACGTCGTCCGCCGCGCCGCCGTCGTCCGCCGCGCCGACGTTCTCCGCGCCCGCGAGCACGTCGGAGCCGCCGTCGAGCTCGCCAGCGCCCACGTCGTCGGCGGCGCCGCCAACGTCCTCGTCGTCGTCTACCTCGGCGGCGCCGACCTCGACCGCATCCTCATCCCCAGCATCCTCCTCGTCGTCCTCGTCCTCGTCGTCCTCGTCGTCCACGAGCAGCTCCAGCAGCAGCTCCAGCAGCTCCAGCAGCAGCGCCTCGAGCACGTCGAGCAGCGCGCCGCGCAGCACGCAGCGCACGCAGTACGTGACGACGATCGGCGGCACGACCGTGACGCAGGTGCGCACGGTGTCCGCGAGCGAGCGGCCGACGTCGTCGGCCAGCTCGACGTCCGCGGAGCCCTCGGCCACGGGCGTGTCGCGGCAGGCGACCTCGCACACGGGCCGCGACGTCGGCATCGGCGTCGGCGTGGGCGTGGGCGTGCCGGTGGCGCTGGCCGTCGTCGGCGGCGTGTGGTACGTGTTCTTCCGCCGGCGCCGCGCGCGCAGCCTGCCGCCGGCCGAGGACGACAAGGCCGACCCGTTCCAGGCGAACGTCGACCAGTACCATACGACGAACCAGGCCGCGAACTTCTGAGCCGCGGCCTGCCAAAAGCGGGCTCGGCGCGGGCCGCCGCGCAGCCTCGCCGGAGCTCTTTGCATGTATAATGAGCAGTCTTATAGCATAATTAATTTAGTTTTGGGAATAACGCCGCGGCGTAAGAGGGGGTGAGCTCTGCGTGCAGCCTCTGCTCACAGCCTTGGTATTTACCGCGTATAGCCTCTGCGTATAGCCTGTGCATGGAGGCTCGATGTTCGGACGTTGGTGTGCGTGCGGTGGTGTGCGGGCGGTGTGCGGGCGGGTTTAGTCAGGGCAGGCGCCCTTCTTCAGGAATTTCAATGCTGCGATCAGCCGGACGCGCGCCGGCCTTGCGGCGCTTTGCGGCGCTCGCGGCGGCGCAATTGCCACTGCGCACTGCCGTATCGGCGGCTCGGCCCGCCGGCCTGCCCGCCAGCCTGCCTGCCGGCCTGCCTGCCGGCTACGGCGCGGCTATGCGGGCGGCGGGCCGCCGCGGCTACGCCACGCCCATCGGCAAGATCGACAAGCCGACGTACCACCTCTCGTTCACATGCAAGGCGTGCTCGACGCGGTCGGGGCATCTCGTCTCGAAGCAGGCGTACCACAAGGGCACCGTGCTCATCCAGTGCCCGGGGTGCAAGAACCGGCACCTTATCGCCGACCACCTCGACGTGTTCGGCCAGGGAAAGCAGAGCCTGGAGCAGATCCTCGCCGCGAAGGGCGACGGCGAGCGGATCACGCACAGCGCAGTGGACCTCGAGAAGCTCGGCGACATAGCGTGGGAGGGGCCCGGCGCCGCGCCCGAGCAGACGCTCATCGAGAAGTAGATACTGTATATAGTCGGTAGGTGCACATGAATACGAAACGCAGACGGTCAAACAACGCTCAGGGTCCTGTTATGATCATGCTGATTCACTCGGCACTTCCTAAAGTCATGGACATCATCACTGCTTTGTTTTATTCCTTTATATTGTATGAGGAAAAAAAGCAGGGTGCGCGGGCCCTCCGCCTGAAAAGGGCCCGTCCTCGTTCGTTAAGACACGTGATCAAAGTCGTGGAGTGAAGGCGGCCGTGAGAGAGCCGACACGTTCGGAGACGCGCTCGCGACGGTGTGCGGCGCAAGTCGTGCAGCGCGAGGCGCGCGGCGCTCGAAGATGTGACTTGGCATAGCTTTTTACGTGTGCGCAGGCAAGCTCGATGCAGCCCCGTAGCGGCGCGCCTATCAAGGCGTCGGAGGAACAGGATCTGCGGCGCACCCAGCTCAGCCCCGTCCCGGCACGGGACGCCTAGCAGCGCGCGCTATTCCGGTGTTGTCCTCTGGGAGGTAATTGCGCGTTCAGCTAGGCCTAATTGAGCCTGTCGCTCTCGAGCCCGCGCCGGCGTCGGTGCTCGCGCGCTCGCCCTTAGGTCCAGGGCACGGTCTGGGGGCCGCTGGGCTGGTCAGGCCTCAGGCCGCGCTGGTGCTTGTCTTTCTCCATGCGGGTCCGGCTCGTTGGCCTTGCCGCCGAGATGGAGCCTGTCACGCTGCCGTACCAGTACAGCCCCGTGCGGCAGCCCCTGCCCGCCGTACCCGAGGCGCCGGATCTCGACGCGATACATGCGCGCGAGCAGGCGCTCGTCGCCGAGCTCACGGCGGCGCGCGACGCGCGCAAGGCGGGGTTCGAGGCGTGGATGCGCGCCAAGATGCACGAGATCGCGCCGGGGTTCATGAGCGCGGGCGTGCTGACGCCGACGCGCAAGTAGCGCGCTCGGCGCGCGCCCTGTCTGCGTGCCTTCAGGCACGCACGTCCAGCAGCCTTCAGGGCGAACTTGCGATCTCCGCCTCGCCTCCTCCCCCGCTGGCTCTCTAATATCGAGGTGCTGCTCACTTGCCGCGAGGCGCGCAGCGTTCAGTGTCGGGCGCGTGGTAAATAAAGGTATCTGTATATGTACACAATTAGTTCAGCCGAGCTGCGAGCGCTTCCGCCCGCGCATGCGCGTCTTCTCCAGGCGCCCGAGCGTCCGCTCGATGACGACGCCGGGCAGCGCGCGGCTCGTCGCGACGTACGCAGGCATCACGACGCGCTCGACGAGCTCCTCCGCCTCGAGCGGGTGCGTGCTGATGATGGCGCGCTCGAGCACGTAGAGGTCGACAGCCTTGCTGTCGGTCTCGCGGACGTCTGACTGCGAGCTGAGCCCGAAATCGATGAGCACGAGGCGGCCGTCCGGCGTGACCATGGCGTTCGACGTCGTGAGGTCGCCGTGCACGACGTCGAGGGCGTGCATGCGCGCGACGGCCTCCCCGAGCTGCGCAAACAGGCCGCGCACCGTTTCGGAGACGGCGCCGTCCGCGCTGTGCGCGGCCCACGTCGCCTCCTTCAGCGTGCGGCCCTCAATGCGCTCCATGAAGAGCAGCCCGTTCGCGACGTCGGCGTGTCGCAGCTCGGGCACGG
This sequence comes from Starmerella riodocensis, assembly GCA_004124955.1. Taxonomy (NCBI): domain Eukaryota; kingdom Fungi; phylum Ascomycota; class Dipodascomycetes; order Dipodascales; family Trichomonascaceae; genus Starmerella; species Starmerella riodocensis. The sequence continues at coordinate 72,663 of NRDT01000032.1, forward strand.
CCACGCCGCCGGCCCGCAGCTTGCGCAGCACGCGCACCTCCTGCTTCATCCGGCGCGTGCGCAGCAGCGCGTCCAGCTCGGGCAGGCGCCACGCCTTCGGCGGGCGGTACTTCACGATCTGCTGCGCGTCGCGCAGCTCGAACACGATGGCCTCGGCGCCCTGCGAGAGCACGCGGCTCTCTGCAGAGCGCACGTCCTCGGGCAGCACGGCGGCCGGCGGCGCGCCGGGCAGGTCGGCCAGCAGCATCGCGTAGATCAAGTGGCCCCTTCGCGGTTCCTCCAAAGCGGCTCTGCGCGGCGCGGCCGCTCGCGCGCTGGACCAGCCCTGTCGCTCGCCCGCCTCGCGCTACCCGTACCGTGGCGCCGCGACCGTCGACCGGTGGTGCGCCGCAGAGACCCGCTCATAACCCTAGCGCGCAAGGCCTGCTGCTGCTGCTGCTCCCGGACTGCTGCTGGGCTACTGCTGCTGGGCTGCTGGCCACCACCGGGCGGCCGCTCGCGGCTCGTGGACTGCTCGCGATGCGGGCCTGCCGCGAGCAGGGGAAGAGCCGCTCGCAGCCGCACGCAGAGCACCGAGCGATGCAGCGGCGCCCCCGCAGAAGCCGCCACGCTCCGCGTTGCTCGTGCCTTATATCTTCCCCTATTAAGGGCGCAGGATAAATGCTGCGCGCATACGAAGCAGGGTCCACCCCTCCCCCCCTCCCATCCCCTCCCTCCACACCGCACCCGTTCTGGCCCACCTGCTTAAAGCCGCTGAACGCTCCGGGCGCGCGCGCGCGCAGTAACGCGCGAGCTTCCAATGCGCGCGCACGGCCACTAGCACGCACAGAATGTCGTGCTGCGGTGTGCCTAGTGCGCGCATTTAGCCTGCTGCGAGGGGCGGGGAGAGAACGGCCTCGCCTACACACACGCCTCGTCGTATACAGGCCTCAGTGCGTATGCGCGCGCGGTGCGTTTCAGAGATGTGTGGGTTTGTGAGCGTGCGTGCGTGTGTGGGTGTGTGCGGGCAGCGGACGTTCAATTAGTGCGTGCAGGCCGGCTCAGAGAGAAAGAGGGAACCCCCGCCCTGGTCCTGGCCCTCTACTCGTTTGTCCTTTTTCCTCCCATTACTCCCCTTCTCCACATAGATAGCTGAATCTGCCGGCGAAGAAGACGAAGCGCACCGTAGCGACCCCCGCCTGGCACCCCCACTCTCCACCTGTTTTCGGATCACTCCTGCGCGAGGCTTCCGCAGCATCCCGGCGTTCTGGTATCATTCGAATTGAACTAGCATGACGCGGTCGTTCTGGGGTTTTGGCTACTCGCACCAGCCACAGCAGCAGCCCGCCCCGGCCAAGGCCGCCGGCGGCGCGGCCGGCCAGCCGGGCCCGAAAGACGCCATGATTCCGCCGAACGGCGCGTTTGCGCCGGCGACGACGGCGGTCACGCAGGGCAACAACCCCAGCGTCGCGCCGTTCAGCAGCGGCGGGCGCGCGAGCGCGGGCAACTCGCTCAACAGCGCCGCCGTGGCCGCTGCGAGCGGCAATGCGCCGGCGCAGGACTCCACGATGGCCATGACGCCGTCGTCGCAGGGCTTCCACGCCACGTCCGGGAACATCAACATCCCCGCCGCCGCGCAGATCCAGGGCAAGCTGCGCGTGCGCGTGCGCGAGGCGCAGGGCCTCGCTGTGCGCTTGCCCGCGTCGAACCCCTACGTCGTCGTGCAGTGCTCCACGTCCGAGCACATCTCGCGCAGCGCGAGCACGAACGCGCAGGGCGGCGCGGGCTCGGGCATCGCCATCCCCAGCTCGCGCGTCAACATCGCGTCCTCGAAGCCGGGCAGCGGCCGCTCCAGCACAAGCTCGACCGCGGCCGCGGCCGCCGGCACGGGCGCGGCCTCGTCGGGCCGCTCCGGCTCCGGCGGCGCG